>OU696696.1:135724535-135789535 GCA_916050605.2 Platycheirus albimanus | reverse complement strand
ACACACACACACACACACACACACACACACAACACACACACACACACACACACACACACACACACCACACACACACACACACACACACACACACACACACACACACACACACACACACACACACACCACACACACACACACACACACACACACACACACACACACACACACACACACACACACACACACACACACACACACACACACACACACACACACACACACACACACACACACACACACACACACACACACACACACACACACACACACACACACACACACACACACACACACACACACACACACACACACACACACACACACACACACACACACACACACACACACACACACACACACACACACCACACACACACACACACACACACACACACACACACACACACACACACACACACACACACACACACACACACACACACACACACACACACACACACACACACACACACACACACACACACACACACAACACACACACACACACACACACCACACACACACACACACACACACACACACACACACACACACACACACACACACACACACACACACACACACACACACACACACACACACACACACACACCACACACACACACACACACACACACACACACACACACACACACACACACACACACACACACACACACACACACACACACACACAACACACACACACACACACACACACACACACACACACACACACACACACACACACACACACACACACACACACACACACACACACACACACACACACACACACACACACACACACACACACACACACACACACACACACACACACACACACACACACACACACACACACACACACACACACACACACACACACACACACACACACACACACACACACACACACACACACACACACACACACACACACACACACACACACACACACACACACACACACACCACACACACAACACACACACACACACACACACACACACACACACACACACACACACACACACACACACACACACACACACACACACACACACACACACACACACACACACACACACACACACACACACACACACACACACACACACACACACACACACACACACACACACACACACACACACACACACACACACACACACACACACACACACACACACACACACACACACACACACACACACACACACACACACACACACACACACACACACACACACACACACACACACACACACACACACACACACACACTCACACACACACACACACACACACACACACACACACACACACACACACACACACACACACACACACACACACACACACACACACACACACACACACACACACACACACACACACACACACACACACACACACACACACACACACACACACACACACACACACACACACACACACACACACACACACACACACACACACACACACACACACACACACACACACACACACACACACACACACACCACACACACACACACACACACACACACACACACACACACACACACACACACACACACACACACACACACACACACACACACACACACACACACACACACACACACACACATACACACACACACACACACACACATACACACACACACACACACACACACACACACACACACACACACACACACACACACACACACACACACACACACCACACACACACACACACACACACACACACACACACACACACACACACACACACACACACACACACACACACACACACACACACACACACACACACACACACACACACACACACACACACACACACACACACACACACACACACACACACACACACACACACACACACACACACACACACACACACACACACACACACACACACACACACACACACACACACACACACACACACACACACACACACACACACACACACACACACACACACACACACACACACACACACACACACACACACACACACACACACACACACACACACACACACACACACCACACACACACACACACACACACACACACACACACACACACACACACACACACACACACACACACACACACACACACACACACACACACACACACACACACACACACACACACACACACACACACACACACAGACACACACACACAGACACACACACACAGACACACACACACACACACACACACACACACACACACACACACACACACACACACACACACACACACACACACACACACACACACACACACACACACACACACACACACACACACACACACACACACACACACACACACACACACACACACACCACACACACACACACACACACACACACACACACACACACACACACACACACACCACACACACACACACACACACACACACACACACACACACACACACACACACACACACACACACACACACACACACACACACACACACACACACACACACACACACACACACACACACACACACACACACACACACACACACACACACACACACACACACACACACACACACACACACACACACACACACACACACACACACACACACACACACACACACACACACACACACACCACACACACACACACACCACACACACACACACACACACACACACACACACACACACACACACACACACACACACACACACACACACACACACACACACACACACACACACACACACACACACACACACACACACACACACACACACACACACACACACACACACACACCACACACACACACACACACACACACACACACACACACACACACACACACACACACACACACACACACACACACACACACACACACACACACACACACACACACACACACACACACACACACACACACACACACACACACACACACACACACACACACACACACACACACACACACACACACACACACACACACACACACACACACACACACACACACACACACACACACACACACACACACACACACACACACACACACACACACACACACACACACACACACACACACACACACACACACACACACACACACACACACACACACACACACACACACACACACACACACACACACACACACACACACACACACACACACACACACACACACACACACACACACACACACACACACACACACACACACACACACACACACACACACACACACACACACACACACACACACACACACACACACACACACACACACACACACACACACACACACACACACACACACACACACACACACACACACAACACACACACACACACACACACACACACACACACACACACACACACACACAGACACACACACACACACACACACACACACACACACACACACACACACACACAGACACACACACACACACAGACACACACACACACACACACACACACACACACACACACACACACACACACACACACACACACACACACACACACACACACACACACACACACACACACACACACACACACACACACACACACACACACACACACACACACACACACACACACACACACACACACACACACACACACACACACACACACACACACACACACACACACACACACACACACACACACACACACACACACACACACACACACACACACACACACACACACACACACACACACACACACACACACACACACACACACACACACACACACACACACACACACACACACACACACACACACACACACACACACACACACACACACACACACACACACACACACACACACACACACACACACACACACACACACACACACACACACACACACACACACACACACACACACACACACACACACACACACACACACACACACACACACACACACACACACACACACACACACACACACACACACACACACACACACACACACACACACACACACACACACACACACACACACACACACACACACACACACACACACACACACACACACACACACACACACACACACACACACACACACACACACACACACACACACACACACACACACACACACACACACACACACACACACACACACACACACACACACACACACACACACACACACACACACACACACACACACACACACACACACACACACACACACACACACACACACACACACACACACACACACACACACACACACACACACACACACACACACACACACACACACACACACACACACACACACACACACACACACACACACACACACACACACACACACACACACACACACACACACACACACACACACACACACACACACACACACACACACACACACACACACACACACACACACACACACACACACACACACACACACACACACACACACACATACACACACACACACACACACACACACACACACACACACACACACACACACACACACACACACACACACACACACACACACACACACACACACACACACACACACACACACACACACACACACACACCACACACACACACACACACACACACACACACACACACACACACACACACACACACACACACACACACACACACACACACACACACACACACACACACACACACACACACACACACACACACACACACACACACACACACACACACACACACACACACACACACACACACACACACACACACACACACACACACACACACACACACACACACACACACACACACACACACACACACACACACACACACACACACACACACACACACACACACACACACACACACACACACACACACACACACACACACACACACACACACACACACACACACACACACACACACACACACACACACACACACACACACACACACACACACACACACACACACACACACACACACACACACACACACACACACACACACACACACACACACACACACACACACACACACACACACACACACACACACACACACACACACACACACACACACACACACACACACACACACACACACACACACACACACACACACACACACACACACACACACACACACACACACACACACACACACACACACACACACACACACACACACACACACACACACACACACACACACACACACACACACACACACACACACACACACACACACACACACACACACACACACACACACACACACACACACACACACACACACACACACACACACACACACACACACACACACACACACACACACACACACACACACACACACACACACACACAACACACACACACACACACACACACACACACACACACACACACACACACACACACACACACACACACACACACACACACACACACACACACACACACACACACACACACACACACACACACACCACACACACACACACACACACACACACACACACACACACACACACACACACACACACACACACACACACACACACACACACACACACACACACACACACACACACACACACACACACACACACACACACACACACACACACACACACACACACACACACACACACACACACACACACACACACACACACACACACACACACACACACACACACACACACACACACACACACACACACACACACACACACACACACACACACACACACACACACACACACACACACACACACACACACACACACACACACACACACACACACACACACACACACACACACACACACACACACACACACACACACACACACACACACACACACACACACACACACACACACACACACACACACACACACACACACACACACACACACACACACACACACACACACACACACACACACACACACACACACACACACACACACACACACACACACACACACACACACACACACACACACACACACACACACACACACACACACACACACACACACACACACACACACACACACACACACACACACACACACACACACACACACACACACACACACACACACACACACACACACACACACACACACACACACACACACACACACACACACACACACACACACACACACACACACACACACACACACACACACACACACACACACACACACACACACACACACACACACACACACACACACACACACACACACACACACACACACACACACACACACACACACACACACACACACACACACACACACACACACACACACACACACACACACACACACACACACACACACACACACACACACACACAACACACACACACACACACACACACACACACACACACACACACACACACACACACACACACACACACACACACACACACACACACACACACACACACACACACACACACACACACACACACACACACACACACACACACACACACACACACACACACACACACACACACACACACACACACACACACACACACACACACACACACACACACACACACACACACACACACACACCACACACACACACACACACACACACACACACACACACACACACACACACACACACACACACACACACACACACACACACACACACACACACACACACACACACACACACACACACACACACACACACACACACACACACACACACACACACACACACACACACACACACACACACACACACACACACACACACACACACACACACACACACACACACACACACACACACACACACACCACACACACACACACACACACACACACACACACACACACACACACACACACACACACACACACACACACACACACACACACACACACACACACACACACACACACACACACACACACACACACACACACACACACACACACACACACACACACACACACACACACACACACACACACACACACACACACACACACACACACACACACACACACACACACACACACACACACACACACACACACACACACACACACACACACACACACACACACACACACACACACACACACACACACACACACACACACACACACACACACACACACACACACACACACACACACACACACACACACACACACACACACACACACACACACACACACACACACACACACACACACACACACACACACACACACACACACACACACACACACACACACACACACACACACACACACACACACACACACACACACACACACACACACACACACACACACACACACACACACACACACACACACACACACACACACACACACACACACACACACACACACACACACACACACACACACACACACACACACACACACACACACACACACACACACACACACACACACACACACACACACACACACACACACACACACACACACACACACACACACACACACACACACACACACACACACACACACACACACACACACACACACACACACACACACACACACACACACACACACACACACACACACACACACACACACACACACACACACACACACACACACACACACACACACACACACACACACACACACACACACACACACACACACACACACACACACACACACACACACACACACACACACACACACACACACACACACACACACACACACACACACACACACACACACACACACACACACACACACACACACACACACACACACACACACACACACACACACACACACACACACACACACACACACACACACACACACACACACACACACACACACACACACACACACACACACACACACACACACACACACACACACACACACACACACACACACACACACACACACACACACACACACACACACACACACACACACACACACACACACACACACACACACACACACACACACACACACACACACACACACACACACACACACACACACACACACACACACACACACACACACACACACACACACACACACACACACACACACACACACACACACACACACACACACACACACACACACACACACACACACACACACACACACACACACACACACACACACACACACACACACACACACACACACACACACACACACACACACACACACACACACACACACACACACACACACACACACACACACACACACACACACACACACACACACACACACACACACACACACACACACACACACACACACACACACACACACACACACACACACACACACACACACACACACACACACACACACACACACACACACACACACACACACACACACACACACACACACACACACACACACACACACACACACACACACACACACACACACACACACACACACACACACACACACACACACACACACACACACACACACACACACACACACACACACACACACACACACACACACACACACACACACACACACACACACACACACACACACACACACACACACACACACACACACACACACACACACACACACACACACACACACACACACACACACACACACACACACACACACACACACACACACACACACACACACACACACACACACACACACACACACACACACACACACACACACACACACACACACACACACACACACACACACACACACACACACACACACACACACACACACACACACACACACACACACACACACACACACACACACACACACACACACACACACACACACACACACACACACACACACACACACACACACACACACACACACACACACACACACACACACACACACACACACACACACACACACACACACACACACACACACACACACACACACACACACACACACACACACACACACACACACACACACACACACACACACACACACACACACACACACACACACACACACACACACACACACACACACACACACACACACACACACACACACACACACACACACACACACACACACACACACACACACACACACACACACACACACACACACACACACACACACACACACACACACACACACACACACACACACACACACACACACACACACACACACACACACACACACACACACACACACACACACACACACACACACACACACACACACACACACACACACACACACACACACACACACACACACACACACACACACACACACACACACACACACACACACACACACACACACACACACACACACACACACACACACACACACACACACACACACACACACACACACACACACACACACACACACACACACACACACACACACACACACACACACACACACACACACACACACACACACACACACACACACACACACACACACACACACACACACACACACACACACACACACACACACACACACACACACACACACACACACACACACACACACACACACACACACACACACACACACACACACACACACACACACACACACACACACACACACACACACACACACACACACACACACACACACACACACACACACACACACACACACACACACACACACACACACACACACACACACACACACACACACACACACACACACACACACACACACACACACACACACACACACACACACACACACACACACACACACACACACACACACACACACACACACACACACACACACACACACACACACACACACACACACACACACACACACACACACACACACACACACACACACACACACACACACACACACACACACACACACACACACACACACACACACACACACACACACACACACACACACACACACACACACACACACACACACACACACACACACACACACACACACACACACACACACACACACACACACACACACACACACACACACACACACACACACACACACACACACACACACACACACACACACACACACACACACACACACACACACACACACACACACACACACACACACACACACACACACACACACACACACACACACACACACACACACACACACACACACACACACACACACACACACACACACACACACACACACACACACACACACACACACACACACACACACACACACACACACACACACACACACACACACACACACACACACACACACACACACACACACACACACACACACACACACACACACACACACACACACACACACACACACACACACACACACACACACACACACACACACACACACACACACACACACACACACACACACACACACACACACACACACACACACACACACACACACACACACACACACACACACACACACACACACACACACACACACACACACACACACACACACACACACACACACACACACACACACACACACACACACACACACACACACACACACACACACACACACACACACACACACACACACACACACACACACACACACACACACACACACACACACACACACACACACACACACACACACACACACACACACACACACACACACACACACACACACACACACACACACACACACACACACACACACACACACACACACACACACACACACACACACACACACACACACACACACACACACACACACACACACACACACACACACACACACACACACACACACACACACACACACACACACACACACACACACACACACACACACACACACACACACACACACACACACACACACACACACACACACACACACACACACACACACACACACACACACACACACACACACACACACACACACACACACACACACACACACACACACACACACACACACACACACACACACACACACACACACACACACACACACACACACACACACACACACACACACACACACACACACACACACACACACACACACACACACACACACACACACACACACACACACACACACACACACACACACACACACACACACACACACACACACACACACACACACACACACACACACACACACACACACACACACACACACACACACACACACACACACACACACACACACACACACACACACACACACACACACACACACACACACACACACACACACACACACACACACACACACACACACACACACACACACACACACACACACACACACACACACACACACACACACACACACACACACACACACACACACACACACACACACACACACACACACACACACACACACACACACACACACACACACACACACACACACACACACACACACACACACACACACACACACACACACACACACACACACACACACACACACACACACACACACACACACACACACACACACACACACACACACACACACACACACACACACACACACACACACACACACACACACACACACACACACACACACACACACACACACACACACACACACACACACACACACACACACACACACACACACACACACACACACACACACACACACACACACACACACACACACACACACACACACACACACACACACACACACACACACACACACACACACACACACACACACACACACACACACACACACACACACACACACACACACACACACACACACACACACACACACACACACACACACACACACACACACACACACACACACACACACACACACACACACACACACACACACACACACACACACACACACACACACACACACACACACACACACACACACACACACACACACACACACACACACACACACACACACACACACACACACACACACACACACACACACACACACACACACACACACACACACACACACACACACACACACACACACACACACACACACACACACACACACACACACACACACACACACACACACACACACACACACACACACACACACACACACACACACACACACACACACACACACACACACACACACACACACACACACACACACACACACACACACACACACACACACACACACACACACACACACACACACACACACACACACACACACACACACACACACACACACACACACACACACACACACACACACACACACACACACACACACACACACACACACACACACACACACACACACACACACACACACACACACACACACACACACACACACACACACACACACACACACACACACACACACACACACACACACACACACACACACACACACACACACACACACACACACACACACACACACACACACACACACACACACACACACACACACACACACACACACACACAAACACACACTTCAACAATTGCAGAATCACACTAACTAAAATAACTCAATCTAACTAAAATCATGAACTCAAAAGCTACCAATAATAATAAAATTCGAGTGGGGATGCCCACTCAAATGTCGGCAGGAGGCACGACTGCCGGCACGGGCTTTGCCTCGAAAGAGGAGGAGTCGCCAGTGACCAAAAGTTCATTAATGAAAGACAAAAAGAAAACATATAAAAAAGAAAAACAAAAACAAATTCACTCGTCAGGCGATATGACCGGTAGGACGACCTCTACTCCCGGGAAGGCTGTAAAGCCGTCCGAGAGTAGGGGAAGTGCTGCCAGTCTGGACGCTCCTCCGCAGCTGTCGGGACAAATCACGGTCGGTAGTGGGGATACTGTGACTTACAGTACCTCTGCTGCCCTCCGTGACTGCCCCCCGACAGTTGCGGATGTAAATAACAAAAACAGTGGCAGTGCCACAGTGACATACTGTGACACTCCCACCGCACTATTGAGCTCAGACTCTCAAGAAATTCCCCTCCTTGACGGGGGTGTGGCTGTGACTTTTAGCTCCACCTCGGACAAGGAGAGGAATACCACCGCCCAACAAAAACCTTCGGGCTCAGGAAGGGGTGTCCAGGGGGCTGATTTTGCCGTGACTTACGGTTCCACCGGCGTCAGGGGTAAACCTTCCTCGAGCTCCATGGGGATTCCCCCCTGCGACAGTGAGGCTGTGACTTACAGCACCACCGCTGGAGGGAGGAGTGTAACCTACTCACGAAAAGATAGACGGAACGCGGAGAGATTAGTGAAGATGCTAGGTGACTTACCGGTGTCGGATCTGGACTCGAAGCAATCTGCCAAACTCGTGTGGGTAAAAAATATAATTAAAAGCGAAGACTACGTCTAAGCGCCAGCGATCCTTTGAGGAAACCGGTCCGGAACCCAAAAGACCAAAGGCCAATTCCAATACTCTTTCCAACATCAGGAAAGATCTATCCTTTAG
Organism: Platycheirus albimanus; assembly: GCA_916050605.2. Taxonomy (NCBI): domain Eukaryota; kingdom Metazoa; phylum Arthropoda; class Insecta; order Diptera; family Syrphidae; genus Platycheirus; species Platycheirus albimanus. The sequence goes on along the minus strand of OU696696.1, from coordinate 135,775,936 downwards.
TGACGTACTAAAGGATAAAACCATTTTAGCGGTGATTGATAGGAGTAATGTAGATGGTATGATCTCCTTCGATCGGTGGACGACGGTCTTGAACAAGCTTCAGGCTTCCTACTGGACCCTCATGATGGAAAATCCAGGTGAACCTGCCATTTTTGAGGATGCCGGGTGGTACCAGGGGCGCGTCAAGCTCGTCGCCTTCGATGGTCGGAGGTCGTGCGATCTATATAAGCTCGCTATCAGTAGGTTGGAGGGACTCTGGCCTGGTGCTAAGCTCGAGGTTGTGGCAAGAGAAGACATTCCTTGCAGACCAAGAGCTCGTACCAGATTACCAGCTGAACTCTCCGACAAAGAAATCATCCTTAAAATGCTACAATATGGTAACCCATCCCTGCCTGCTCATGACTGGAAAGTCGCCCAGCTGGAGGATCCGGAGGGTCCTTATAGATCGGCTATTATAGTCATCAATAGGGATTCACTGGCTCCACTAGCGTCGACCAAAGGAGTGATTAGGTTTGGATGGTCTACCATTACGCTGAAAGTGTATAGGAAAGACGAAGAAAGTGCCAGACTAGCACTCACAACATCGGAGGATATACCCGCAGTGGAGGAACCTGCTGGTGTTATCAACCTTCCAGAAATGGAAATAGATGCACCCAGCACTCCTTCTATAGGTATGCCCTCCTCCAAACCAGATACCGCATCCGACTTGGATGCTCACACTGTCGACAGTCCTTCCGACATGGAGACTGAAGACTACATTAATGAAGATTTTCTTTTACGGTCATCCTCGGAGTCTGACTCAGAGGAGGGCCTCAATAGCACTGTAAGAGGTGGTCTGGAAAACTGCAACCGAGATGGTTCAGCTACTACAGATTAACCTCCAACATTCCAAACTGGCTTCGGCCTCCCTTCTTCTCCGACTGCAAACAAAAGGGGAAGATATTGTCCTGATCCAGGAACCATGGATTGTCAAATCTATTGTTCATGAAATCAGGACTCCTGGGTACTACTTGCTGTATGCATTGGACAAAGGTGAGCCACGATCCTGCATATTAGTGAGAAGTAATATTAATGTATTTATACTCCCTGACTACAGCGATCGAGACGTTACCACGGTCAGATTGCAGACCAAAAAAGGCATATACTGGCTTGCCTCAGCTTACCTTGGCCACGACCATCTCGGCCCCCTCCCCAGCGACATGCTGAGGAGAATTATAGAGGAATCAGAGCGGCTAAATACGTGCCTCCTAATTGGTTGTGACGCCAACGCACACCATACAGTCTGGGGGAGTACAGATATAAATGATAGAGGTGAGTCTCTTTTTGATTATATTCTCAGTACTAACCTAATTGTAACAAACACTGGGAATGAACCAACATTCATAACCAGAAACAGACAAGAAGTCTTAGACAAAACACTTGTCTCCGATTCGATTCATCATAGGATCACGAATTGGAAGGTGTCTGCAGAGCACTCATTCTCTGATCACAGATACATCCAATTCGAACTTATTGATGACACTAATAAACAACCAGCCTTCCGTAATTATCGAAAGACTGATTGGCAAAAATACAGGGATACTCTAAAAAGTTTAATTAAACCTGATCTTTTGAAAATCCCTTCTAATATAAACGAACTTGACAAAAAAGTCAACGATCTAACAGCAGCCCTTAGCAAATCATTGTCAGCCTCCTGCCCTCTTACTCGTATAAGAGGAAAACGGAAGCCACCTTGGTGGAACTCGGGGCTTGAACCGCTCAGGAAAACTCGAAGAAAGTCCTTCAACCGAGCTAAATACTCCAAAGAATTCGCAGACTGGGATTCCTACAAAGAATCCCTGAAATTATATAAAAAGAGCTGAGGAAAAGTAAAAGAGCCTCCTGGAGGAACTTCTGTGGTAAAATAGAAGACACTTCAGAGGCTTCTAGATTAAGGAAAATCCTCTCTACCAATCCTACAATGCCTAGCTTCTTTAAAAAAGCAGACGGCTCATGGACCAATACCTGCGAAGAATCGCTTAACTTGCTACTTGACACCCATTTCCCAGGTAGCTCCCTTAACATAGTAAACCTTGATTGTAGTCCAATTGGATCAATCAATAATAATACTAGTAAACTTGGTCTAGTCACTAGGGAAAAACTAAAATGGGCCATCAACAGCTTCAATCCATATAAATCTGCTGGACCTGACGGCATAATACCAGCAGAACTTCAACAGTCTATGGATATTATTATCCCTATCCTGGAAGTAGTACTAAACGGATGTTTAGAGTTGAAATACATTCCATCGTTATGGAGGGAAGTAAAAGTTGTGTTCATTCCCAAAGCGGGAAAATGTTCCCAAGTGTAACCAAAAGACCTCAGACCTATAAGTCTATCATCATTCCTTCTTAAAACTTTAGAACGTCTGATTGATATCCATTTGCGAAATGCCATAGACACAACTCTAGTGTCTACAGCACAACACGCTTACTGCAAAGGAAAATCGGTAGACACTGACTTGCATACCTTAGTAAGCGCTATCGAATATTCCCACCATCACAAAGAGTATACTCTGGTAGCATTCCTTGATATCGAGGGTGCTTTTAACAACGTCGGCAACCAAGCAATCACAACGGCACTAGACAATCTTAAAGTAGACAGATCCCTGAGTGAGCTTATAAATCTTATGCTAAAAAGTAGGCTAATCAACTCAACCCTAGGAGACGTCTCCCTAAGAAGATCAGTCAGCAGAGGTACTCCACAAGGTGGAGTCCTATCCCCTCTTCTATGGAACTTAGTTGTCAATGAACTTCTAGTTGACCTGGAAGCAGAGGGATTCAAAGTGATTGCATACGCTGATGACGTCGCCATTGCGATATCAGGAAAACATGCTCAAATTCTTATTGAGCTAATGCAAACAGCTCTTAACAAGCTTCTTAAGTGGACTGGTAAATGTGGGCTAGGAGTAAAACCCCACAAAACTGAACTGGTCCTCTTCACAAGGAAATATAAAATTCCACACCTAAATGCTCCGTCCATTAATGGAACTCCACTAACTTTCTCAAATGAAGCTAAATATCTAGGCCTTGTTCTAGATAAGAAGCTCACATGGAAACCCAACATTCAGGAAAGAGTAAAAAAGGCCACGGTGGCTCTCTTTTCTTGCAAAAAAGCAATAGGGAATAAGTGGGGTTTATCCCCACAAATTACCCACTGGCTATATACAGCGGTCATAAGACCGATACTAACTTATGGGATAACAGTATGGTGGACTGCTTTGGATAAAGTGTCCTACCGGGACCACCTAAGCAAAGTCCAAAGATCAGCATGTCTATGTATCACTGGAGCACTGCGTACGACACCTTCAGCTGCCTTAGACATTCTTCTTAATCTTACACCCCTCGACATTTTTAGTAAACAAATGGCCGCGAGTACAGCAATCCGTCTCAGAGCCACGTCTCAATGGACCAATAACTCAATTGGCCACACTATTATTCTGAATTCATTCAGAACGATTCCAAGTCACTCTGACTACACCATACCCCAACTGGTTTTTGAAAACAACTTTCGAGTCTCCATTCCATCACGGTCTGACTGGGACGAAGGACATTTCTCGAGAGATGATTCGATTCATTTCTACACTGATGGTTCAAAAACCGAAGATGGGGTTGGGGGCGGAGTGTACTCAGAAGGACTAAATCTTAGTCTATCTTTCCGACTCCCTAACTATTGTAGCGTGTTCCAAGCGGAACTTCTGGCGATAAAAGAGGTTCTATCCTGGCTCAAGGAAAACGTGATATCCACGTCGAATATCCGCATATTTTCAGACAGCCAAGCAGCCCTTAAATCATTCGAGGCGGTTTCCACGAACTCAGCAACAGCCCGCAACTGTCGCACATCTCTCGCGGAGATGGCAGAACAGTTTAACATTCACCTTTTTTGGGTGCCGGGACATAGAGATATCCCAGGAAACTGCAAGGCCGATGAACTCGCTAGAAATGGAACTACTGAACCACTTTCACCCGACAGGAGGAATATTGGTATACCTATCGCTACATGTAAACTCATGCTAAAACACGATGCCATGAACGAAACAAATCTAAGGTGGTCAAATTTGACTACCTGTCAGGCGACAAAACAGATCTGGCCAAAACTAGATCCAAAACGCTCCATATGTTTGTTATCTCTTGGTAGATCACACCTTAGCTCCTTAATCGGTGTCATAACTGGACACTGTCTTATAGGCAGACATGCTACTAGACTCGGTGTCTTCTCGAACGACTTCTGCAGAAGTTGCATGGACGAGGAAGAAGAAGAGACTATAACACACCTTCTTTGTTCATGCCCTGCTCTCTCACAAAGACGAAAATTACATTTGGGAGATTTCTTCCTCAACGATATAAATGACCTAACTCAGACAGACATACACTGTCTCCATCGCTTTGTTAAAAGTTCCAATTGGTTTTAAAATTACTTTCATATGTGGTATCACAATGGTCCTAGTATCTGGTCTAAGTGTGTCAGTCGTTGACTGACAGCCACCTTAACCTAACCTAACCTAACCTATCTCTTAGATTCGATAAATTTACATCATTAGATTAATCTCTGGTAGATTATCATTATATATATATATAAAATTCTTAAGAATACTTACTTACTTACTTACTTAAGGTGGCGCAGACAGTCCATTGTGGACCACGGCCTCAACCAACATTCCTCGCCAGCTAGGCCGGTCCCTAGCCAGTGGCCTCCAGTTGCGCACACCAAGTTGGTTGAGGTCGTTTACCACTTGATCGCGCCACCTTAGATGGGGTCTTCCAGAACTGCGTCGGCCCTCCGGGTTGGAATTGAAGACTCGTCGGGCAGGAGCGTTTTCGTCCATACGCTCCACATGACCCAGCCATCTAAGCCGCTGAATTTTCAGCTTCTTAACCAAGTCAATGTCGCTGTATAGCCCGTACAGTTCGTCATTGAATCTTCTCCTCCATACTCCATTGATACATACAGGCCCGAATATCACCCGAAGAATCTTTCTCTCAAAGCACCCCAGCCTGTATTCATCCGATTGTGTCAGTGTCCACGCTTCTGCCCCATACAGCAGGACTGGGATGATAAGGGTCTTGTATAGTGTCTCCTTGGTCCTTTGAGAGAGGGCTTTACTACTAAGATGCCTTCTTAGCCCGAAGAAACAGCGATTGGCAAGAGTGATTCTTCGACTGATCTCTTCACTGATGTTGTTCTGAGAGGTTATAGTGGAACCCAAATAGACAAAGTCCTTGACAACCTCAAAGTTATATCTGTCCATTGTGACGTTTTGTCCGAGCCTACGGTGATGATCTACTTCACCCGAGGACAGCATATACTTTGTTTTATCTTCATTTACAGCCAGACCCATTCGAGCCGCTTCCACTTCAATACTTGCGAATGCTCCACTGACAGCGCGCTTCGTTCTTCCAATAATGTCAATATCATCAGCATAGCCAAGTAATTGAACGGATCTAAAAAAAATCGTACCGCTGGTGTTGACATGCGAGTTGCGTACGATTGCCTCAAGAATGATGTTGAAGAGGTTACATGACAGCGCGTCACCCTGTCGTAAGCCTTTCTCGACATTAAATGAGTCGGTGGTGTTCTTACCAACCTTGACGGAGCAGCGCGAGTTCTCCATAGTCATCCTGCACAATCGAACGAGTTTTGCAGGGATGCCAAGAAGCGACATGGCTCTGTATAGCTCGTTCCTGTTTACGCTGTCATAGGCGACTTTAAAATCGATAAAGAGGTGGTGAGTATCGATCTGGAATTCTTGGGTCTTTTCCAAAATCTGCCGAAGTGTGAAAATTTGGTCGACGGTTGACTTACCGGGTCTGAAACCACACTGATAGGGGCCAATCAGTTCACGTGCGAAAGGGTTCAGACGTTCACACAGAATGGCCGACAAGATTTTATAGGCGACATTTAGGAGACTTATACCTCTGTAGTTGGCGCAGCTTAGAGTATCTCCTTTCTTGTGGATAGGGCACACAATGCTGAGGTTCCATTCGTCAGGCATACTTTCATCCGACCAGATTGTACAGATGAGTTGGTGTATGCTCCTCACCAAGTCATCTCCCGCTGCTTTGAAGAGTTCAGCCGTAAGGCCATCAGCTCCAGCAGCCTTGTTGGACTTTAGTTTAGATATTGCTATCCGAACTTCTTCTTGGTCGGGAGGACGGAAATTTTGTTCATCATCATCCAAATCGAATGGATCATTCTGCCTGACAGCGATTAGTTGGTTGTCTTCGCCGTTTAACAGTCTGCAGAAGTGTTCTTTCCAAATTCTCAGCACCGACTGTGTATCTACAACGACATTCCCACCCTCGTCTCTACATGCTTCCGCTCGGGCTTTGTAACCCTTGGACGAATGCTTTACCCTTTGGTAGAACTTTCGAACATTGCTTCTGCCGTAGCACCCCTCAATAGATTCAACCATTCGTTTTTCCAGTTCTCTTTTTTTTCTTCTGAAAAGCCGATGTTCCTCTTTCCTCTTTTGCTGGTACACCGCACGGAAAGCGCTCTTGGCAGCTCTAGTTCTGGCATTCAGAACTGCATGATAGGCTTCGTCTTTGGCCAAGTGTGCGAGCCTGCACTCATCATCAAACCAGGTGTTTCGTTGTGGTCGCCTAATGAAACCCAAAACGTCCGTGGCAGCGGTTTTGATGGCCATTTTGCAATGTTGCCACTGGGCCTCTGGGTTTGGCGCAGGCGCCGGGCTTGTCAAGAGATAAGAGGAGACATGATTGGCAAAGGTTGTGGCGGTCTCTTGCGATTGTAACTTCGCAACATCAAACTTTCTCACAGTGGATGTTCGATTCTGCGGTCTGGTGGAGATCCGCATTCGCACTTTAGCTACAACAAGGTAGTGGTCCGAGTCTATGTTGGCCCCTCGGAAAGTGCGGACATCCATGACATTGGAGGCATGTCTGCTATCAATCGCAATGTGATCAATTTGGTTGACGGTATTTTGATCAGGAGACCGCCAGGTCCCCTTGTGTATATTGAGGTGTGGGAAGTATGTGCTTGCTAAGAGCAAAATTCTTAAGAATATAATTCCATAACCTAGCTACGTGCAATAGTCAGTATAGAACGACAGAATCCCATAATAACCTTGAATTTAACAACACCTAAAGAACAAATCTCAGCACTCCAAGAAAAGTTATCTTACAAGTACAGTATTCTGAGCATAAACGTATATAAGCGATCCAACAGCGGTCAACCTGAAAAGCTCAATTGCGAGGCAAAGATATCAAAAACCACATGCAGTGATAGTACCGCATGCCAAATAGAGCAATCATTACCAAGTCGCATGGTTTTATTGAACATCTACGCTACGAAGGTCTCACCAGTGGACCCAACGAATACGGCTACGGCTAAGATACGTCATTGTGTAAGAAGGTAATTCTTCTTTCACGGTGGCACCAGCGAATCAACATCATGAACGAAACATCTAGATCCAGAACTTTCTACAAAAGAAGTAACAAGTATTCATTTGAAAGGATATCTCTATTCAGAGTATCCTTTTCACATTTGCTCTTATTGTATTGCCATATGCAAATATTAGTAGACTTTAGATTCTCTTTTCTGAATATTTCTCACAATACAGATGTAAAACCCTTCGTCCATACAACTTCTGCAAAAGTCGTTTGCGAACACGCTAAGTCTTATGGCGCGTCTACCTATGAGGCAGTGTCCTGTAATGACACCTATAATGGAGCTAATGTGCCGTCTGCTCAGAGAGATCAAAGTCTTAGAGCGATTTGAATCCAGCTTTGGCCAAATCCGTTTTGTCGCTAGACATGTGTTGCCACTTGTTAACCTAAGATTAGTTCTACCCATAGCTTCTTGCCTTAGCAAAAGTTTACATGTAGCGATGGGAATACCCAGGTAACTGTGTTCAGTTAATATAGGTAGTGTTGTTCCTTTTTTGGCAAGTTCGTCGGCCTTACAGTTCCCTGGAATATCTCTATGCCCTGGCACCCAGCAGAGGTGAATGTTAAACTGTTCCGTCATCTCTCTAAGAGATGATCGACAATCGAGAGCTGTTTTAGAGTTATAGGAGATGGAATCCACGGACCTCAGCGCGGCTTGACTATCAGAGAAAATGATGATATCCTTAGAAGATATCACGTTTTCTTTAAGCCAAGATAAAACCTCCTTAATTGCCATTAGTTCCGCCTGGAACACGCTACATTGGTTTGGTAGACGGAAGGAGAGACTAAGATTTAGTCTATTAGAGTAAAAACCTCCCCCCACCCCATCATTTGTTTTCGACCCATCGGTAAAAAACTGAATTTGATCGTCGTCCTGGAAGGCATTTTCCTCCCAGAGTGATCTAGAGGGTATGCTTACCTGGAAGTTTTTATCAAAATGAAGTTGGGATGTGGAATAGTCTATGTTACTTTGGGGGATACTGAAGGTGTTCAGTATGTTAGCATGGCCATAATTATTATTTTTCCATATAGAGATCGCCTTCAGGCGAATTGCTGAGCAAGCAGCGGTTTGCTTGCTGAAAATATATAGGGGTAGCAGGTTGAATAGTATTTCTAGCGCTGCAGAGGGAGTAGTGCGTAGCGCACCGCCTATACCCAGGCAGGCGGTACGTTGGACTTTACTCAGCTTAGCACTATTCGACGCTGTGTCTAGAGCAGGCCACCAGACGACCACCCCATAAGTGAGAATCGGTCTTATCACCGAAGTGTAGAGCCAATGCATAACGTGGGGCTCTAAACCCCATTTATTGCCGATGGCTTTTTTGCAAGAGAAAAGGGCTACTGTGGCTTTCCTTACTCTTTCTTGTATATTGGGTTTCCAGCTTTCGACAATAATTTGTCATCAACATGTGACTCCATCTGTTGAGAATCAAGCATAAAAGCGATATTTGATCCCACATTAAGATCAATCTTCTGAGCATTTCGTTTGTGAGAGGGAAATTTCACAGCAAATACTTGGAAGGGATTTTTCTATGGATTTTCTAAAGGAAACTGGGCAACCTCGCATTTCATGGCACATATTCTCGTTCATTCCATTTACATCTTCAGAAGAAGCAAATCAGATATCTAAAAGCAAAAAGTAAAAAGAAATCAAAAGTGTGAGTTAAATATTAAAGTTAAAGTATTAAGAAATATAAAAGAATTAGAAAGTGAATTAAAACAGATTAAATCGTGAGTAGAAACAAAGGTAATAATAGGTAGGTAATAGATAAGTAAAGTGAAAATTAAATTTTTGGTGAGAATTCAGCAGATTTAAGATTGGGACAAAGGAATCATTAGAGTGAATCTACAAGAATCAAGAAAGAATTTCATGAGCATCGTTCATCATGGCAAGGGATTTATGCCACATAAAAAGTGTGAAATATGTAAGCAGTCTTCTTCAATAATGATTTAGTATTTTTTGTGCGCAAATTGATTAACCCTGTGGCGACATAAAGTCGGGTCAGAGATTCCAATAAACGAAACAAACATCCGTGCGATGTGAATATGTGATTCTAAAGACTATAGCGAGTTCTTTTTATGCTTTTTCTTTGAGCAGCATGTGGCCAAGACACGCGCCGCCTCGCACAAGCAGAATACTCCGTCACGTGTATAGCCACGCGGAAGCCAAACCTCGTGGGCCAAGCCAAGCTGCGACAATATACACGAAGTTACAAGAATCACCAAGAACAGATCAACGAGAACAAATCAACAAGAACAAAGATCAGGAATATTCCAGAAGCGCGGGACGGCGCGAGTTTCTTCATCTTCACCTTTATCGTCCCTATTTTTCAAATTATTCATTTTTGAAGTTTAAATATTGAATTTTAAATATCGAACTTTTAGTATTGAATTTTGAGTTTTGAATTTAATCTTTTTTATAGTATTTATCTCTTAGATTCGATAAATTTACATCATTAGATTAATCTCTGGTAGATTATCATTATATATATATATAAAATTCTTAAGAATATAATTCCATAACCTAGCTACGTGCAATAGTCAGTATAGAACGACAGAATCCCATAATAACCTTGAATTTAACAACACCTAAAGAACAAATCTCAGCACTCCAAGAAAAGTTATCTTACAAGTACAGTATTCTGAGCATAAACGTATATAAGCGATCCAACAGCGGTCGGTCAACCTGAAAAGCTCAATTGCGAGGCAAAGATATCAAAAACCACATGCAGTGATAGTACCGCATGCCAAATAGAGCAATCATTACCAAGTCGCATAGTTTTATTGAACATCTACGCTACGAAGGTCTCACCAGTGGACCCAACGAATACGGCTACGGCTAAGATACGTCATTGTGTAAGAAGGTAATTCTTCTTTCACGGTGGCACCAGCGAATCAACATCATCAACGAAACATCTAGATCCAGAACTTTCTACAAAAGAAGTAACAAGTATTCATTTGAAAGGATATCTCTATTCAGAGTATCCTATTCACATTTGCTCTTATTGTATTGCCATATGCAAATATTAGTAGACTTTAGATTCTCTTTTCTGAATATTTCTCACAATACAGATGTAAAACCCTGATCTAATCTGAACATTTTGCTACACCCCACTTCCAGGATAACAATTTAAAGATTTCAAGAAGAAATAAAATAATCAAGCAAGAGATTATTACGTAATAGTGACGTTTTCTGAAGAAGATTTGTGAATTCTATGTGTCAGTCTAAAGAAGACTATTCCCAAGAAACCCTCCCCCCCAGCTCAGTCATAAAACAGTCAAACATTTCATATACTTTCAAACACACAATATTTTCGATGTCTTTCAATCAGCCTTATATCAACGGCACTCCCGAGTGTACAGCTCAGGAGGGTGCAGACCAACATTGAGAGTAACAGAATCATCAGAATCGAGTAACATTGAACAACATTTATCATCTTTAAAATAAAGTAACACAAGCGTTACATACTATCTTCCTGGATACAGTGCACTGCCTCCGATGGAATTGTATGGTGAGTCGTTCTTGACCTATGATAACATATTGTTACATGAATAGTGTTTGTCTCAACTACAGTTTTATGAATGGTTTTTGTTTCTACTACAGAAATATTACTATATGGTTTTTGTCTCTACTACAGTAAAATGCTGAATAATTCTGCTGAATGATTCTGCTGAAATAACAATGGGGAATTTGAAAGCTCGGAAAGCTTTCAAAGCATCTTGACAATTCCAAATGGTTCGAGACTTAGACTGTTCGGGAAACTTTGATCCCAAGTATAAATAGCGAATAAATGGTGAATAATTAGTATTGCTAAGATAAAGATATAAATAAAGAGTTTGAACTTAGATAAAAGTGAGTTTTATTTGTAGAGATAGTAGTGATAATTTAAAAGTAAAAAAAAAAAGTTTTATTTTCGAACCCAAGACTAAAAACATTACAGTGGTGTCAGAAGTGAAATAAAACTTAAGTACATAATTAATTTGAAAAAAAAAGTGAAAAGTGATTACGTAACTATGGGTAAACTTGTGAATGCCCTCAACTTGATTGAACTTAGAGCAGTGTTAAAGAGTCGGGGTCTTCCTACTGCTGGAACCAAAAATGACCTCATTATTAGGCTGCAAGAAAATATGACTCAGCAAAACAAAAATCCGGACACATTCGTCGTGGATGTTGAAACTGAAGAGGAACAAGAGCATGTGAGTAATAGTTCCGACTTGTCCAATATGATGGCTCTTCTTCTTGAGCATTTTCAAGAGCAAAGAAACGAACAAAAGAATCTTCTAGAAGAGCAAAGAAATGAGCTCCTAGACCGTTTTGAAAACCAAGAGAAGAATCTGGAAGGCCAGAAAACCCTATTGGAAGGTAAGTTCTCTGAATTTGAAAGCAAGTTCGTTGCTGCTGAAGAGCGCCTAGACAGCATCGAACAACAAATTTCAACTGTAGACGCAAAGTTCCAATACAAATTCGACAATATGGCGCAGGAATTGGACAAGGTAAGAAAAATCAAAACCAGAGAAAGTTCTGGGGACTGCATGCGAAAGAAGGAAATACATCCGCCAACCTTCGATGGACAAACTTCTTGGTCGATCTACAAGAGACAATTGAAGCAGCTTCGACAACAAATGGCTGGGACAACGAAGAAAAGTTTGTTGCACTCACACTTGCTCTAAGAGGACCTGCTGTAGAACTACTCCGAACAATACCAGCAGAGTTACATGGCAACTTCAAAGCTCTTACTCGGGCGATTGAAAAACGCTTTGGAGATGACCATATGCAAGAGGTTTTACGGGTACAACTTAACACCAGGGTTCAGAAAAGAGGTGAGACTCTTCAACAGCTCCAAGCAGACATCGAACGCCTCGCTCATCTGGCATATCCAACGGCGGGTGAGGAAATTATTAACCAACTTGCGGCTGAAGCATTTGTCCGTGGCTTAGCTGATATCAACCTACAGCGAGCAGTACGAACAGCCGGAAAACGGACGTTTCCTGAAGCATTAGCGTTCGCCCTCACCATGGAAGCAGCAGAACAAGCTTCTCAGAGCATTCATCGGGTAAAAGAAGTAACTGTAGAGGAGTGCGCTTGCCAGAGAACGACATTCCAGAGCAACTCCCGTGATGGATCTCTTCGATGTTGGAACTGCAACAAGACCGAACATCTCCAGCGCCAGTGTCGTATGCCATTAAGAAGAGGATTTTGTCAACATTGTGGCAGCAGGAAGAATAGCCAAGAAGAGACTCATAAAACCCCTGCCTCCCTCTTCAGAAGTCTTTGTTTGGACAAATATAAAAGGTGATTCAGGGAACCATCGATACCTTTTTGTAGAACCGGACTCTGAACAACGTTCCCAAAACTACATCGTGGGAAAAACGCTTGCCGCACCTAAGAACAACATGGTGCCTGTAAGAATAGTGAACATCAAACCTTATGAAGTCAACCTTAAAGCAGGAGAAGTTAATGGACAATGTGGCCAAGTCGCAGCAATAACAAGAATCACCAATGAAGAAGTACGAAATCCTGTAGAAGTCAACTCTTTAAGGTCCAAAATTCTCAAATCCTGCAAACTAAGTCAAAAACAACAACAAGTTACTGGAAGCTTTATTCATGAGTTTGCTGACATTTTCGCTTCAAAGGATAAACCATACGGAAGAACGCAATTGGTGCAACATCGCATCGATACTAGTGATGCAAGGCCAATCCGTCAACCTGCAAGGCGCCTTCCACTAGCCAAACAGGCGGAGGTTACGGATATGATCTCGACGATGCAGAAAGAAGGTTTGATCGAGAATTCCAAAAGCCCTTGGGCATCACCAGTGGTCGTAGTCAAAAAGAAGGATGGAAGCACCCGGTTCTGCGTGGATTACCGAAGGCTGAACGATGTCACAAAGAAAGACAGCTACCCTCTGCCCAGGATCAGCAACACTCTGGATGCAATGGCAGGAGCTCAATGGTTTTCAACTTTGGACCTGAAAAGTGGGTACTGGCAGGTGAAAATTCACCCAGAAGATCAGGAGAAAACGGCATTTTCGACAGGTAATGGTCTATGGCAATTCAAAGTTAAGCCCTTTGGCCTGTGCAACGCTCCGGCAACATTTGAGCGTTTGATGGAATGCGTTTTACAAGGGCTTACTTGGAAGACATGCCTGGTTTACTTGGATGATGTCATCGTTTTTGGGAAAACATTTGACGAACACTGCAGGAACTTGAGAGAAGTTTTCCGAAGGCTTCGAGAAGCTCATCTTAGGTTGAATCCAGACAAATGCACCTTTTTCAAGACTGAAGTGAAATATTTAGGACATATTGTCTCGTTTCAAGGGGTTCAAACCGATCCAGAGAAAGTGGAATCTGTGAAGAACTGGCCAACTCCACAAGATAAACATCAGCTGAGAAGTTTCCTTGGGTTAGCCACATATTATAGGCGATTCGTGAAAGACTTTGCTGGAGTTGCGAAAAGCCTGCACCAACTCACAGAGAAAGGAAAACCGTTCAAATGGTCAGGTGAGTGCGAGAAAAGTTTCCAGGAACTAAAAGCACGCCTCTGTAACGCTCCAGTTCTGGCATATGCTACTCCTGGGAAACAGTTCATCATCGATGCAGACGCAAGCAACGTTGGAATTGGGGCTGTTTTGTCCCAAGTTCATGATGGCCAAGAAAAGGTAGTAGCATATTACAGCAAAGTGCTCTCGAAGACAGAACGGAACTATTGCGTGACCAGGAGGGAACTTCTAGCTCTGGTACTAGCTACAAAACATTTTCATAAGTACATCTATGGGCAGAAATTCCTCCTTAGAACAGACCATGGAGCACTTAGGTGGCTTTTGAACTTTAAAAATCCCGAAGGACAAGTAGCAAGGTGGATTGAGAGGTTGCAGACATACCACTACGAGATTCAGCATCGAAAAGGAAAACTACACTCCAACGCAGATGCATTATCCCGACGACCATGTAAATCGAACTGCAAGCATTGTTCACGTCAGGAAGAAAAGGAGTCCCTAGTCACTCAACGAGTGAGAGCCGAGCCCATTGCTGGCTGGAGTAACGAGGAAATTTGGAATGCTCAACAAGAAGATTCTGACATTGAACCCATCCTTGCATGGAAAGAGCACGAGGAGAAACCACAATGGGTTGACATTTCCGATAGAAGCCCGGTGCTAAAAGCCTATTGGGCTCAATGGAACTCTCTCCATGTACAAGAAGGTGTACTTAAACGGAAGTGGGAATCCGCAGATGGCAAGTCCTATGTGATGCAGGTAGTTGTGCCTCGGTCCAAAGTCAATGAAGTTCTCCGTGAGATGCATGATGGCACTTCTGGAGGCCATTTGGGAATTAACAAAACACTGGAAAAGATCCGAGATCGTTTCTACTGGCTTCATGCAAAAGAAGACGTCGAAAGATGGTGCAGGAAATGTGACACTTGTGCTGCTACAAAAGGACCAGGCAGAAAAATTCAAAGTGCGATGCAGCAGTACAACGTTGGAGCACCCTTCGAAAGAATTGCAATGGATATTGCAGGTCCTTTTCCTGAAACCAACGATGGAAACCGATATATTCTCGTGATCATGGATTACTTCAGCAAGTGGCCTGAAGCGTTTGCCATTCCAAACCAAGAAGCAAAAACGGTTGTGGATCAGATTGTCTTCAATTGGATAAGTAGATTTGGTGTACCTAAAGAACTCCATTCTGACCAAGGGAGGAACTTCGAGTCAAATATCTTCCAACAGGTTTGCTCACTCCTTGGCATTCATAAGACAAGGACAACACCGCTGCAGCCACAATCAGATGGAATGGTAGAACGGTTTAACAGAACGCTCAAAGAACACCTTTCCAAAGTAGTGGAAGACTGTCAACGAGACTGGGACCGATGCATTCCACTGTTTTTAATGAGCTATCGGAGCGCAGTTCATAGCACTACAGGACATACTCCTTGGGAAATCTTGTTTGGTGCAACAATGCGACTACAAAGTGAAGTGAAATTTGGATGCCCTCCAAATGAGCCACAAAGCCAAGAAGAATATGTGGACGATCTCAAAAAGAGACTCATGTACATTAATGAAAGGACCAGAACAAGGATAAAGGATGCCAGTGATCGCATGAAAACACGTTATGATGCACATGCAACAACGACAGGGTTTCAAGTGGAGGATCTTGTGTGGTTATACAACCCCCATCGGAAAAAGGGACTGTCACCGAAGCTCCAGCAAAATTGGGAAGGCCCTTACAAAGTTGTCACCAAAATCAATGATGTTGTTTACCGCATTCAGAGAGGTGTTAGAGGCAAAATGAAAGTTGTTCACAGGGACCGACTATGCCGCTACAATGGCCAGGGAAGTGATAGACTTGTTCGGGACGAACAATCTTAAGAAGGGGGCAATGTTACATGAATAGTGTTTGTCTCAACTACAGTTTTATGAATGGTTTTTGTTTCTACTACAGAAATATTACTATATGGTTTTTGTCTATACTACTGTAAAATGCTGAATAATTCTGCTGAATGATTCTGCTGAAATAACAATGGGGAATTTGAAAGCTCTGAAATCTTTCAAAGCATCTTGACAATTCCGAAAGGTTCGAGACTAAGACTGTTCGGGAAACTTTGATCCCAAGTATAAATAGGACATTTTATTCGGAAATGGGGACAGTTTCATTTTAACCGTGGTAACGAACAAATGGTGAATAATTAGTGGTGCTAAGATAAAGAAATAAATAAAGAGTTTGAACTTAGATAAAAGTGAGTTTCATTTATAGAGATAGTAGTGGTGATTGAAAAGTAAAGGAAAATAAGTTTTAATTTCGAACCCAAGACTAAAAACATTACAATATTATTATCAACGTTAATGTTTCTATTATTAGCACTATTCGCATAATTCACGCTTCGGTTATTAGCGTTGTTCTCCCTACTATGTAACAATTCTGTTACCTGTCTTAACAAAATGGCTTGGCTTTCGGCCAGGCCTCGCGAAAGTTCTTCAACAAAAAATTTCCTGTCATCCATCCGGTGTAAATCTACCGTTGCCGAGATCATCTCTTGCATATAAGCAGATTGATTGGCCGCTTGTTGTGCTCTTCTTTGCTCGTCAGGAGTCAAAGGTGAGCCTATAGGTTGCCCTTCATTCGCTGGTACGCGAGCGGGTGGGCTTGAATGATCCGAGCCTAAACCAGAGTGGTAGGCTGAAAGTACGGAATCATCCTGAGGATTAGCGGGTGCAGCTCGTGACATTTCGTCAACTGCGCGTGCGTGGTACTCCGGGTTGTAAGGACCAGGATTAAAGAATCTCCTAGCAGAGCCGGGCATTAGGCTGTGCTACGAAAATTACACAAAACAAAGAAAAGTCTTAATACTATAAAAAGTGTGGTGTGCAGTGATCCGTTCACTACTTAACACCAAGCAAAAATTCAAAAATTTATCAAAAGGTAATATTCAAAACTTATCGAATATCCAATTTGGAGTGAAGCTGATATTATCAGACTCCCTACAAAACTTCAAAAATCTTAAAATTAAAAGTGTGAGAATAAGTGTATGTGGGTCTAAGGTAAACTTCTTCCTTAGACTTTGCAAAAATTGAGTTCCGAAACGAACGTATCGAAAATCAAGCTCAATTACAAAAAAGAATTATTATACTTAAATACGTAAGATAAGCTATATAGGTACTCATAAACTTCAAAACTGAATATCTTTAACTTAATCTTCAAAATATATTTAATCTCTACAAAAGAAATACTTAAGTCAACTAAACCTTCACCAAATCTTATTTTATTAAAGTTCTTCGTAAACTTATGAACTTCTTCTAGTTCAAGTTTTCAAAGACTATAATCTCAACTAAATTTAAGCTAAATGTAAGATATACTAAAATAAAGATTGCTAAAGTTAAACTCAAAACTTAGGCGATTCAATGACCCGTGAAACACGCAGAATTCCACGACCTCACCAAACGAAGATACTAAACTCAAAAAAAAAATGGAACTTTCAGGATTACGTCTTCCTTATTTTCCGAACTGTAATACTCAAAACTCAAAAATGGAAACTTTAGGATTACGTCTTGCTTATCTTCCGAAAATACTCAAAAGGTGCAACACTGCAAATACTCAAAAATACTCAAAGGGTGCAACACTGCAAAAATCTTAAATATACTCAAAAATGCAACACTGCAAAATTCTAAACTATAATCAATAATACTTAAACTTCAACAATTCTAAACTGTCTTAACATCAAAATACGGCCCCGGGGGCTGGAAAGAATCCCATAAACATGAACGGAAAGTGGAAATATTGCGCCTAGCGTCTAACTTCCCCAAAAAAAAACTAAAAAACTTTAAAAATCATTAGCGGATGTGGACTAACTATTTGGTCACAAAATGTAACATCAATCAATGAAAAATTGGAAGATCGATCAGATATCAGGAGTCTCATTACGCTACTGCAGACGTGCGTTAGGAACATGTTCACCAACCACCGGTTAGCGCTTCATGAGAGTTCCATCAACTTAACGAACTCCGACAAAACCATAACTGAATGAAAACATCATCATATATTTGGGCTTGTAAATTTACTCAATACGAAAACTGAAAGTTTCGAAAATAAGCATTAAAGGTGAGTGAGTGGATTCTCTTGGTGTGTTAATAGCTTCTGCAACAGACGTGCATCGGGAACTTGTTCACCAACCACCGGTCAAAAGATCTATTATCAACAACCTCGAGGAATTCAAAATTCTACTAAACTCAAAAGAAAAAAGTTTCAGTACTCGCAACAGACGACCAGACTCAAATACGTCTAAATCCTTGACAATAAAGTTACCGAAAACCTTAATCAAAAGCAAAACAGAAGGTAAAGTATTACGAATGAATTCAATGCAACAGACGAAGATTAGGAACTTGATCACCAATCTCCCGGACACTAAGGCATCCAAAACATAAACTTGATGTTATTCCTCCAGCAGAATAACTCTACCAAAGCAACTTAAACTCAGAAACGAAATTTTTCGAGCAAAACAAAAAAAAATGTTTGCTCGAACACCAAAAAAAAATTCCTAACATGAAAACTTCACAAAATTAAACTTCTCAATAATCAAAATGAACATCATAACAAAGTATCGGGACAGAGCATCGGGCGCCACGTTGGGCGCCATTCTGTTACGTTAAAAATGAAAATGAAAAAGGGGCATTACAAAACCCAAATGCACAGAAAAACGAACCCACAAGGTACATAGAAATTATGCCCTCACCATCAATATATGGGATCAATCTTTCTGTAACATAATAGAGAGTTTTGTAATGCCGAGAATTTTTAACTAAGTATGGTGAAGATATTATATAGTTGGCATGTTCAACCGATAGAGGGCATCCAATAAAGACCAATCCTACACGTAGTCCCCATAGGAAGATCCCCTCCTTCAAAGTCTTTACACCCAACCACAATAATTCCAAGAGGTAATAGTAAAGCACCATGCACATACACTCGTGCTTACTGGAGGCGCAATGTCTTTATCATAAATATTCTCACCATACAAATTCTCGGCCTCCTTTTCTTTTTCCCATACACAGACTTATCCACCCAGGCAATCCAGTACTTTCAAATCTCTCTAGCTGAATGACAGGGCCACGTTGGTATAGCGATGTATACATGTACCTTCGTATACGCACATTGATATAATTTCTCCTGAATGTAAACGTACACACACTCAGGTCCAAACTCAAATTATAACCTACATCCCTTAGAACATATAACTTACCATGCCGATCACCTCAGGTATAAATAGACTCAACAAGAGGAAACCAGATTGCGAGGTGGATAATTTATTATTATTTTTATAATTGGTAGCTTCGATGACCTGCAATACCTAAATCAACTAACACATGCTCAAAACTTAACTCACCAGAGAACCATACTAAACTTCCAAGAAGAAACATACCGAAGATCACCGTGGAAACAAACAATAGTCCCCACGAGATCACCACTACACTCAAAAAGTTTGGAAGCCGAACCAATCATTGCAGTGTTCATGGAAAAGAGAATGATTCTGGAATCCCAAGTCCAAAGCCTATTGGGCTCAATGGAACTCTCTCCATGTACAAGAAGGTGTACTCAAACGGAAGTGGGAATCCGCAGATGGCAAGTCCTATGTGATGCAGGTAGTTGTGCCTCGGTCCAAAGTCAATAAAGTTCTCCGTGAGATGCATGATGGCACTTCTGGAGGCAATTTGGGAATTAACAAAACACTGAAAAAGATCCGAGATCGTTTCTACTGGCTTCAAGCAAAAGAAGACATCGAAAGATGGTGCAGGAAATGTGACACTTGTGCTGCTATAAAAGGACGATGCAGCAGTACAACGTTGGAGCACCCTTCGAAAGAATTGCAATGGATATTGCAGGTCCTTTTCCTGAAACCAACGATGGAAATCGATATATTCTCGTGATCATGGATTACTTCAGCAAGTGGCCTGAACCGTTTGCCATTCCAAACCAAGAAGCAAAAACGGTTGTGGATCAGATTGTCTTCAATTGGATAAGTAGATTTGGTGTACCTTAAGAACTCCATTCTGACCAAGGGAGGAACTTCGAGTCAAATATATTCCAACAGGTTTGCTCACTCCTTGGCATTCATAAGACAAAGACAACACCGCTGCATCCACAATCAGATGGAATGGTAGAACGGTTTAACAGAACGCTCAAAGAACACCTTTCCAAAGTAGTGGAAGACTGTCAACGAGACTGGGACCGATGCATTCCACTGTTTTTAATGAGCTATCGGAGCGCAGTTCATAGCACTACAGGACATACTCCTTGGGAAATCTTGTTTGGTTCAACAATGCGACTACCAAGTGAAGTGAAATTTGGATGCCCTCCAAATGAGCCACAAAGCCAAGAAGAATATGTGGACGATCTCAAAAAGAGACTCATGTACATTCATGAAAGGACCAGAACAAAGATAAAGGATGCCAGTGATCGCATGAAAACACGTTATGATGCACATGCAACGACGACAGGCTTTCAAGTGGAAGATCTTGTGTGGTTATACAACCCCCATCGGAAAAAGGGACTGTCACCGAAGCTCCAGCAAAATTGGGAAGGCCCTTACAAAAATGTCACCAGAATCAATGATGTTGTTTACCGCATTCATGGAAGTGTTAGAGACAAAATGAAAGTTGTTCACAGGGACCGACTATGCCGCTACAATGGCCAGGGAAGTGATAGACTTGTTCGGTTTTATGAATGGTTTTTGTTTCTACTACAGAAATATTACTATATGGTTTTTGTCTCTACTACAGTAAAATGCTGAATAATTCTGCTGAAATAACAATGGGGAATTTGAAAGCTCTGAAAGCTTTCGAAGCATCTTTACAATTCCGAATGGTTCGAGACTTAGACTGTTCGGGAAACTTTGATCCCAAGTATAAATAGGACATTTTATTCGGAAATGGACACAAATTCATTTTAACCGTGGTAGCGAATAAATGGTAAATAACTAGTGGTGCTAAGATAAAGAAATAAATAAAGAGTTTGAACTTAGATAAAAGTGAGTTTTATTTGTAGAGATAGTAGTGATAATTTAAAAGTAAAAGAAAATAAGTTTTATTTTCCAACCGAAGACTAAAAACATTACAATATTTTGAATTGAACTATATTGAACATATTGATATTACTGAAAGTATTTAAAAATTTTTTTTTTGCTAAAACCAAGAGACCATAGATTGCGAACTGTGATCTATACTCTCATATCGGTTAAAATCTCGAAGACATTCATGAACACGAATAATTTTTGTGATTAACACAAATGAGCTAAAGATTCCCCCCAATTATTCTTTCATTCATAGTATCGTCATTTATTGTAGTGTTTTGTCCCTTCCCTTTCTTTAAGAACAAATTAGTTGGATCATAGAAGCCACCATATCTCAAGATAAGATATACGTGAAACGAATAAATCCACATCAAGATGCTGGATTCCAACTTCAGAATAGTTTTTAAAACAAGAACTTCCATCATTAAAGAAGAGTAATGAACAACTATTCAACGTAAAAGAAAAGCAATTATTGTGGCAACAGATACCTCATCTTTCTTGTTAGATGATCTTTGTTAGGAATTATACGTATATTTAGGACTTTCTTAGAACTAAGAGATTTAGATTATTAAGGAGTTTAGACATTTTAGATTACATTTAGCATATAATTTCTGGTGACTTTAGATTTAAGTATTTATATGAATAAATTTACAGAATTTCATTTATAACGTTAAATCCACAAATCTTTTTATTGTTGAGTAACGACATATTTTGGAATTTCTTAATGATAAAAATAATAACGAATCTTTTTGGTAACATTTTCAGTTTAGTTAGTATGTATCTTTAAGTTACAGGTTTGGTGGGGATTGGATTGGTTATCTCCCCTCTATCTCTTGTTGGTCTATAATAGGATGGGTCGTATGTTTATTGAGCTTAGGATTAGATTTTGAGTGAATGAGATTGTTTTGAAATTTAATATGGACATAGACGTTGAGGCATGATTTTGTATGAATGTAGTATAGAGTAATATTTTGGTAGTTTGAGAATTAATTAGTTCTAGTTTTGGTAACATAGTCTTAGGATGAAGTAGTGTTCAGTTGAACCATACTTTTTTATTATGTTTAGGGGTTCCATTGAATATTGATACAAGCACTAAATGGAACCAAGGTTTGTTGATGTTGGTTAACAACAATGACAATTTGGGATAGTTACGAGTGCTGGGGTGTCTGTTAACATCTTGAGACACCCCCTCACGACTATAAGTCGCCGGCGCACATCGCTGAAACCATTTGGATCCGTGGATTCGACCATCTACATCCACACTTGAGAATAAGCTACGCGATTTATCAAGGTTTGGGTTGTAGTTTGTTTGATGAGGTTAGCATTTTCTAAGATTCGGTGCATATTTGATAGAAAGTCGAAGATATTCATTACTAGGAATGCCATAGCATGCTGCGTTGTGGTAGGCGTTGGGCGCGTAGGATACTAGGTTGGTAAAACGGGCCCCCTTAAATAACATTAACGACACGAGTGATTAACATCTCAACTCTAAGGTCTGCAGATAACGAAACAAAACTTGTAACCGGCTGCCACAAGATTGCAAAAACCCCACCCCAAATGCTCCTGGGTGAACCAGAGCCACATGCTGCAGGCCGATGCAGATCTTGGTGGACAGCACCCTCAGCCCGCTCCGATTTGACCATCAACCATAAAGAGAAGCCACTCTTATGTGGGAGATCATAGATAGGTTTGAGACTGAGGTAAATACGCACTGATAGGAGAGACGATTAGAAGGAGGAGAGTGTAGGAGAGACATCACTACTAATGAGTTTACCGGAAGGGTAAGATCAGGGGCTAATAGCCTTTGTGAGCAGAGGCACTAAGGGAGTAAGTCTTTCGTAACCTCGTCACTTCAAGTTGAAATCTGATCATGGTGCTAGTCACCCATCGCACAATCCTAAGAGTAAGAATAGTTAGGCCCAAAGCAGTAGTATATCATTCCGAGATAGAGTGAATGACTAATGAGGTTGAGGAGATAGGAGATGTTATAGTGGACTATTTGGGGGCAGAGATTCTTCTAATAGGTTGTGTGGGTTGGGAGGTATTGAGGTTTAATAAAAGCAAATAATGTCATCTACACTTGTCAAATCCCTTGCTGAAGATGGGTGAGTCTACCAATACTGAGGCTATTGGAAACCACTTGTAGAGAGGTATTGATGTAGATCCCATTGAAAGTATTTCTATGCGTGTTGATGGATATGGGAGTGAATTTCCGTATACAATATTTTTGTTACAGAATGGCGTTCATCTTGGGATATGAGTTTTTCGGATCTCATGCCTCATGCGGACCCCGTTTCGTGTGTTGAATGGTATATGGATAATCTCATCATATATTCATTAGAATTTTTCTTTGTTACACACTCAAAGCGACGAAGACAACGTTGAGTTTCAAAACAAACCTTACATCAATAGAGACGCCGCCACAGAACAAGCAGCAAATGGCAGCCCGACAAGTAATGGCAAGAGACCAAGTGACATTCAGTGGACGCCCTGAAGAATGGCCACTGTTCATAAGTTGGTTCAACAATACAACAACATCTTGCGGATTTACGAACACGGATAACCTCCGTCGTTTACAAAACTGTCTTTAGTGTGAAGCATTATTTGCTGTGAGAAACAGGCTTCTTGTTCCCGAACAAGTTCCCGGTGTTCTGAACACCCTTCAAATTCATTTTGGGCAACCCGAAGTCATCATCGACAATCTTGTTGAAAAGATTCGTAAAGAACCACCCCTAAGAAAAGAAAAACTACAATCAATTATCAAATTTTCGCTTGCAGTGCAAAATATGTGGAGTGATGGAAGCCAACGGATTATATGGACATTTAGGGAACCCATCTTTGTTACGGGAGTTGACAAATAAATTGCCACTGGCCATCCGTCTTGAGTGGGGGAGCCACATAAAAAACTTAAGTGTCGTTAACCTTTCGACTTATAGTACATGGTTAGAAAAAGTTGCACATTCCGCACTAATTGTCAATCCGTTTCATGAAGCAAATTCACCAAGTAGCAGCCATGGAAGAGGTAACCATAAAGCAACGATTAACGTTCATCAAGATGCACATACACCGGCACAACAATTTCCCAAAAAATGTGTGCTTTGTGCATCTAATTGTAAGGCCGTTTACCAGTGCCAAATATTTTTAGAGATTAACACAAATGACCGATGGAATATTGTTAAGCGCCAAACAGTTTGCCGTATATGCCTTCGTCAACACAAATGGACCGTTGCTACCTCCAGAAGGTTTGTGGAATTGATGGATGCACCTTTAAACACCACCGGCTTCTTCATAAGCAACGCGAAACGCCTAACCCACCAGGAACAATGCAAATAAATCATCACCACAAACTAAATGAAGAAACAATTCTATTTTGAATAATTCCAGTAGCACTGCACCACGAACAAGACCAAGTAACTACTTTTGCCTTTCTTGATGACGGATCATCTATATCCCTAGTGGACGAAAGCCTCGCCCTGGAGTTAGAAGTTGGAGGCAAACCACAACCCTATGCCTTAAGTGAACTTCAAATACAGACAGGACAAAACAGTCATCTAGAAAAATAAGTTTACAAATATCATCATTGACATTCAGTACAAGATACAACGCCACAGACATACGTACCGTAAGATCCCTAGACCTTCCAAAGAAGACCATCAACTCAAGTGAATTGTCCAACCGCTGTGAACATTTGAAGGGTATATCGATGGCGTCATACAAAAATGCTCAGCCAAAAATTTTACTTGGCCTGAACCACTGGAAGCTAAGTGTTCCTCTGCAGACCAGAGAAGGTAAGGAAAACCGATCGCAGCAAAGACAAGACTGGGGTGGACGGTATATGGTCCCTGCATACACTTCAACGATACATCTGAACGTCATACAAATTATTTTAACTTTCACACCTGTGATTGTCCGAGAACGGAGGAAGATGATCTAAATACACAATTAAAGAAATATCTCGCTCTAGAATCCATCTGTTGAGTCAGCAACCAATAAAAACAAACATAATATATAATTACATTTTATTTGAATTTTTTTTTTAATAAATTAACAATTTTTTTTCTTGAATTTAAAAAAAAAACATTGTATTTAAATTTATTATATTTATAAAATAAATGAATTTTTCAATAAAAAAATATATAACTCCAACGTTGGTCCAATACATGAAAAAAAGAAAATATTATTATATATATTGAATTTTTACTTGCGATTATAGGTACTATAAGGCAAGTTATGGATTCGTGCAGAAAAAATAAATCCTAAATACCAAATTTGAAACAAATCGGCCCACCCGTTCTGCCTCCAGATGCGCGAACAGACATACAGACAGACAGACAGACAGACAGACAGACAGACAGACGGACGGAATTCCCAGACCCACTTTTTTCGACTTCTCCATCATCGTAATGTCATGTGTGATTGTTATCTCAAATTTTTTTTTCTGCACGAATCCATAACTTGCCTTATAGTACCTATAATCGCAAGTAACAAAGTGAGTCGAAAAAAGTGGGTCTGGGAATTCCGTCCGTCTGTCTGTCTGTCTGTCTGTCTGTCTGTCTGTCTGTATGTCTGTTCGCGCATCTGGAGGCAGAACGGGTGGGCCGATTTGTTTCAAATTTGGTATTTAGGATTTATTTGGCCGTCCCTCGGAACATATTTTTTATTTTTGCTCTAGGTCCAAAAATAACGGCACCTGCCATACAATCTTGAAGACAAAAATTGATTTTCCCAAAAACGGCTCTAACGATTTTGATAAAACTTTCAGAATGCTATTTTTGCAAGAAAATCTATCTTTTGGTTTGAAAATTTTTTTCAAAATTTGTCTAATAACGGTACCTCTCATATAACCAGTATTTTCAAATCAAGTTTTCTCGTAAACTATACATTTGATTTCAATAAAATTTTGGGCACAGGAAGTCACTCATAATTTTATTAATATGACATTTAAAAATTTTCAAAAACTTTTTTTTTTGATTTTTTATAATTTTTTCAAAAAAAATTTTGGTTTTCGAAATATGTTGAAAACGGGTACATTGATTTTTTTTTTAAATTATTTTTCAAATGTAAACTACAGATTGCCATATATTTGCATACTCAAATAAATTTCAAAATATTTTTTGAAAAAGTTTTTCAAAAATAACCTTTAAAAAAAAAAACTGGTCCAACGATTTTCAATATTTTTTTTTCCTAGATTGACGTATAGCTTTGAAATTTTATTGCATACTTAGTTTTTCTGAGAAAACTCTTAAACTAATTTAAAAAATAAAAGAATTTTCGAAATTATTTATTTTAATATCCATATATGCAGCCACTACGCAATTTATTGAACATAAGAGCAAGTTCGTGCGACCCAGTCGTGCATTTTATTTTTAGCCGTACTGTACTTACCAAGCACTGCAACCCAATCAAGACAATGGTCCAGCGGAGCACCCTCAAAAGAAAAATTAACCTTCAAGGTTAATTTATTTTATAATCAAATTATATCTGTTAGGAAAAAAAGATATACATATCAACATTATTCGAAACAATTTATCAATTATATAAACACAAAACAAAAAAACTACACGTTGAAATTACACATAGATTAACCTAAATACAGAAATACAAATAGAACAACATGTTCTTATATCACTAGCAATTTACGAAACACAATAAAAACTGCATCAAACAATGTCAATTTACACGTATATTAAAATTAAAACACTTTTTGTACAAATTAACAACGCACAGATTAATTAATGAACAATTAACACAAACACGTGGCAAAACAGATGAAAACAATTTCAAGTTAGTTTGACAACTAAACCTTCAATGTCAACAAATTAAAGGCACATTCACAATATGCAGTTTTTTGCAGTGAATTTAAAAATGAAACTTATTTAATTCAAATGTTATTATAAACTAGCTGACCCGGCGAACTCCGTACCGCCTCTTTTTTTCTTGCGATTATAGGTACTATAATGCAAGTTATGCATTCGTAAAAAAATTAAAAACATGGTTGTCTGTAAAGTCGGTTTACAGGCGATAATTTAACGTGATAACCAGTTCACAAAACACTTCATGTGTATAGGTATCCCTCCAACCACCAACCACCCAACCTACCTACAACCACCCACCATTTTTTTAGTTTTTTTCACCCCTTGAATACCAACCTCTCACCCCCACATACAACCACAAACCAACATCCCACCATTCTTGAAAATTTTTTCCTCCTCCCCCACATTGTAAATCCCCCCTTCCTAACCACTACCAATCACCCACACCACCTACAACCAACCACCCACTATTTTTGACAATTCCACAATTTTTTCCTCAACCATAAGCCTTCCCCAGTACCTACAACTATTTCTGACAATTCAGTTCACTACACCCTCAACCCAAATCCAACCACCCATAACACCTACAACAACTTTCCACTCACCCAACACCGCAAACCACCCACCTACAGCCACCAACCAACCACTAACCATTTTTGACAATTATTTTCCCTCACCCCCTCCCAACACCAAATCTGCCAAATCCAACCACCTACCCCACCTGCCACCACCTTCCACTCACCCACCTTTTTTGACAACTTTTTCATCGCACCTAATCAAATCAACCATCCCCACCACCAAAACTGCCAACCAATCAACCCACCTACAACCGCCAACCAACCACCCACCATATTTGACAATTCGCCCTCCCCCCTCCCCCAACCATACCAAATCAACCCAAACACCAAACACCCATCCCACCTACAGCCACCAAGGAACCACCCATTAGCTTGACAATATTTATCTCACCACCCAAACCAGCTACAACCACCCACCATTTTTCCTCTTCCCGACACTACCCCTCCCCTCCCCCTCGCCATGCCACACACACTCCCACCACAACCAACCAACTACCCAACACCCTCCCCTCCCACTTTATCGATTTTCTAAGCAATGAAAGCAAAGGCTAGGTAACGTGACTGTGACTGTGACATTTTTCCGTGCGTGCTGCTCATATATTCCAAACCGATTTATTAAACGTTATCACGTCAAAAAAAAATTCTAACAATCAAACATGACATTACGATGATAGAGAAGTCTGGAAAAGTGGGTCCGAAATTCTGTCTGTCTGTCAGTCTGTCTGTCTGTCCGTCTCTCTGTCCGTCTGTCTGTCTGTCTGTATGTCTGTCTGTCCGTGTGTCTGTCTGTCTGCATAGTTACCTACAGCTGGACCGATTTGCTTCAAACTTGGTACATAGTATTGTTATGACGTGCTACATAGAGGTTTTTGGAATTAGCATTCTAGCTCTAAAACTAACGGTTTTTAGTGAAAAATTAATTTTTCTCAAAAACGTCTCCTACGGTTTTGATAAAACTTTCTGAATAGTGTTTTCTGTGCAAACTTTATGTTTTGGTTTTAATAGATTTTTCAGGAAAAGTCGCTTATAACGGTACCTCCCATAGGACCGGTTTTTAAAAATCAGATTTTCTCGTAAACCACTTGACGGATTTCGATGAAATTTTTGTAGAAGCCTCTTTAAAGACAAAAAATAATTTCATACACTTAGGTTTTTCCCTGCTTTTTTTCCAAAATCTCAAACCCCAAGAATACTGTCCCATCCAGTCATGCACTTTATTTTTTTAATATGTTCGAAATTTCCAAATTTTTCGTTTAACTATTTACAATTAAGGTACGTTTCAGCTAAAAACGTATGTACAATACCAGGCTGGAGAAATCGAACTCTTCCAGTAAATTAATGTCAGTTGAATTATCAAAAATTGACGCGTTTGATGTACCATCTACCATCTATTACCACCAACCATCTTCTACAATCTACCGTATTCCACAATCTTTTACCATCTTCTACCATCTATCATTTTCTACCATTTACCACCTTCCACCATACACCATCGACCACCTGTCTTTGTATTCCTTCTTGTTCGCATATGTTAAATCATTATAAGTTTATTCATATTCCCTTGATTGCGAGTGCATAGTAAAAAAAAACATCTCCTATCATCTATCATATGCAACCTTCTACCATCTAGAATCTTCTACCATCTACCATCTTGTTCTATCTAATATCTGCTACTATCAAAATTCTTCTATATCATCTTTTACTATCAACTATCTTCTACCATCTGCTACCATCTACCATCTTCTAACATCAACCATCTTCTACCATCTAGCATCTTTTACCTTCTTCCATCTAGAATCTTCTCCCATCTACCATCTTGTTCTATCTACCATTTACCATCTTCTAGCATCTACCATCTCCAGCCATCTGCCATATGCCATCTTCTTCAATCTACCATCTACCAACTACCACCTTCTACTATCAACTTTCTTCTATCATCTGCTACCATCTTCCATTTTCTCCTATCTACCATTTACTCCCTTCTAACAACTTCTTTTATCTACCATCTTCTACCATTTAGCATCTTTTACCTTCTCTACCATCTTTTACCATTTATTTCTTTGAAAATTTTTTTCTTTAGAAAGCTTTTTGATGTTAAAATTTTTTAGAGTACCTACATATACATAATGTATGTATGTACATCATTTAAATGAAATTCGTAGCGTTCAAAAATATAACACATATTTTGTTTGTGTATATTTGTACTTCAAAACAAAAAACAATAAATCAATATATCAAATTCTGACTGATAAATATTTCAAATAATTGACACTTTTACGCTACTTTTTTTTTTATTTTTGCACGCAAGGTATGTCGTCGTAATTTTTTTTTTACTTATAATTCATTTTTCTCACCGTTTACACCTTCCCTGAACTTCCACAAATATTTCAAGATCAAAATTTCCAAAATTGGTCCGGCCATTCTCGAGTTTTAGTGCTTCAAACGCACAGCAATTGATTTTTATGTATAAGATATATTATTTTAACAAAATAAAATTATTAACAATTTATAAATAAGTGTAAGAGAGAAAAATCGAATTACAAAGGAGGAAAAGAGACAAAAAATTGTATCGTTAAATTTAGCAAAAAAATAAAAGAGTATTGTCAATGCTGCCAAGTTAAAATAAAAGAGGCAAAGCATGATGTCACATACTCACCACACCGAATAAATATGTACAAAATAGTCAGATTTTGGACATAAACTTGTGTAAAAAAAAACGATTTTTTTTATTACTTCCATTATTTTTATATTAAACAAGCAATTGATCACCAATTTAAAGCTCTAAAAAATAATATGAGTACTAACAAAGTTTTTATTTTTTATTTTATGTATGAAAAGCCCCACTTAAGTTCCAGAAAAAGTATTTGGCAGCACTAAAGGCAAGCAAAGGCCCAAAAAATCGGGTAAAGAAGGAGTGCAGATTTTTCAAACTTTCTCTTCTGTTTCTATTCACTAATCATAGTAGTTCTCAAGTGTTATATTCAAGGTAAATCAATTCGAAAGCGATTAGCTAAATAAAAGCGAAACGCATATGAATATAATAATTGTAGAGACCCAAACAAATTTATATTATATTAAAAAAAAAACAAGCAAATCAAATAGAATTCGTTCGACGATACTATACGTCAAACGAACATTATTTGATATCCTTAAATTCAATATTAGGTTATTTACAAAGAAATCAAATTGAACGGTTTGACAAATAATCAAACATCTGGTTTGAAATTAAAGTAGAAATTAGAATTAAAACTTACTAATAAGAATAAATAAGACAACAATAAAGGATATATAATTTTACTAAGCAAACGTACGCACTAATTTTTTTCATTTTTTTTATATTTTTTGATAAACAAAATACATAATTAAAAAGTAAGTATTTTTGTGAGTCAAGAAACATTGGTGGTTCCATCCAGGAATGCGGTACATGCTTAGTCGGGGATTATATGTTTTTGTTACCAGTCTTGGTTTGATTAACAATCTAGTAAAATTAACATTTTTGTTTGTTGAGTAACATTTTTTACTAAAATAAACTGTAGTTTATAACTTCGGTTCTACAACAACAATACCAGCACAATATTCAACATTCATAAAAAACCCAGTAAACGAGTATCATGGGTAAACTTGAAGAACTTCTAGTTAACCGAAATGTCTTAAAGGGCAAAATTGAAAAAACGATAGAAAATGGAAAGAAGACTAGAACAGAAAAGCGAACCACAGGTTTTTATAAACAAAAACTGATAGATTTGCGCAATGTATGGCGAGAATTTGTGAAACAAGATAGGCAAATTCTAGAATCAATTGAAATCACGAAAACCGAATGTAAAAATTCGTACATAAAGAACCAACTGTTAGATGAAATCGAAATAAAATATTCCGAGTATATGGGCGAACTGGAGGATGGATTGAATAACATATCAACAGAAGATACCAAGTCAAAAACTCAACCTGAACCTTGTTCATCGTATACGTACACACAACTTCCAAAAATTACATTACCCAAGTTTAATGGCGATTATAACGCATGGAGATCATTTTCTGATCTTTTCATATCATTGGTCCATGACAATACTGAATTGAAGCCCGTGCAGAAACTCCATTATCTGAAAGGATGTCTCATTGGTGGTGCAGAAAGGGTTATTAAACACACTCCAATCACCAATCAAGATTATTCTCCAGCTTGGAAAAAATTGAAGGATAGATATGAAAACACTAGAACCTTAGTGGATCATCATCTAAAGGCTTTGGTAAGCCAAACAAAACTACCAACTGAAACTGGCAAAAGCTTTAAAACTTTAGTCGACACTATCGAAGAGTGTGTGTAACAACTTAAAGCACTCAAGGTAAATACTTCAACCTGGGATGCATTACTGATATATTTATTGGTACAAAAATTGCCATTTGTGACATTGCGTCTCTAGGAAGAAGAATTGGGAGATGCTGTAGAACTCCCAGAATTTACAAATTTTTTAGCATTCTTACATAAAAGAATTAAAGTGCTAGAGTCCATCAACAATACAATTGGTACAAGACCAACTATTGCCACTATGAAAAAAGAAGGTACCCAAAATAATCACAACGTTGTGAACTCTCATTGCCCTGCTTGTAATGAAAGGCACTATGTGGGAAATTGTAGAGTATATATAAATTTGGACATACCTAATAGACGGAAAGTCATCAAAACAGCTGGAAGATGTATAAATTGTTTTTCGAATAAGCATAGTCACACCAAATGTCAGAACAAACGACGATGTGACAAATGTCAACAACCACACAACACCACACTCTACTTCAATGAAGCACTTTCAAGAGATTCAAATACAGAAGAACTTGGAAAAAACAAACAATTTCTTTGTAGCAAAAAACCATTGTGCTTTACAATTTTAAGGAGGTTTTTTGTATGAAATTTTATACTCGCAGTTAAGGCAGCTGCTTGCCGAATTTACAATTGAAAATTTAGAATGAAACAACAACAACTTGTGTGTGCTACCACCAAGTTCAAAGGCTGGAGTTATAGCTATTTCACGGGGACCAACCCGATCATCAGACTCCTTTACTTCCAACAGCGTTGGTGGTAGCACTTGACTATAATGGACATTCGACAACTTTGCGATGCCTCATAGATTCGGGCTCACAAACGTCGTTTATAACCGAAAATGCTTGTCAAAGATTACAAATTCATGGCACACGCACATCAATGGAAGTGTTGGAATTGAACACAAACCAAACTGCATGCGCCAAGAGACAAGTACTATTGCAACTCCGTTCAACAAAAGCAGAGAATACACCAATAGAAGTAAACATTTTTATATTAAAAACAATAACTGATTTGTTACCAAGCACAGAACACCGTAAAGGCAACTGGGCACATCTTCAAAATCTCAATTTGGCTGACCCAATGTTTTGTAGCCCGAGGCCTATTGATGCTTTACTTGGAGCAGATGTTTATGGATGCATTGTTCGTGAAGGAAAACGTCGTGGACCACACGGAGCTCCAGTGGCCATTAACACCATATTTGGGTGGATAGTAATGGGAAACATTGCAACTCCATCCAATTCTCTAATAAACGCATTCAAAATCACCGTTAAACCTGTCGATGCTCTTAGTCGCAGGGCTGCCAGAAGTCATGATTTATCATGATTTTCATGTTTTTTAGACCCCAATCATGTTTTCATGTTTTTGAGTCCAAAATCATGTTTTTTTTTCACACAATTTTTTTCCCTATAATTGCAAAACCCAACATGTCCAAACCTACCCTACATAAACAGACACAAACATATTTAACCAAATGCAAAGAGCAGGATGAACACTTCATTTGTAAGTACACCTACGACCTACCTACTTCTTGTTTTTCTTTATTTTCATATACTAGTGTCCTTGAGTGTGAATATTATATAGGTATGTGAAATGCACCAAAAAAATCATGAAGAAGAGAACACATATTTTTTATCAATATAACAATGTATCCACGCACTCTTTTTCTCGCCATAGATTAGATTAGATTAGAATTGACTTTATTTATATGATAATTCAGGTTTACAATAAATTATAATGTTTGCAAGTCTTTTACGACCTGGTTTTTAGAACCGTCGGTCAGATTGACAGAAAATTAAATAAAATAGTTATTAATTTACACATTGAGATTTCGCACAAGCAAGTTTAAATGAAGAAAAAGTGAATATTTATTTTTTAAAGATATATCAAAAGCATTCTGTTATTATTCTATTTCTATATGCCATCGCAGTTCGGACAAATTTATAAAGCTTTTCCCAGCTTTTATTTCCATTGAGAATACTTATAACCTCTTCAGCATCGAGTTGGTTTTTATCGAACACATCACGTCGAATTTCCCGTAGTACCGGGCATGACCCTAGAAAGTGTGCAATATTTTCTCTTTCGTGGGTATTACATAGTCCACATTCAAGAGGCAGATCCGGTCTGTGAGGAACAAAGTTTAGGTTTAGTATTTCCCCTCTGGCTCGAAGAATTGTAGAAATCATATCTGTGGAATGATTATCGTGGAAGTAATTTGACTCGCCTAAAGTAAACTCGAGGTGACTATAATACTCTCTATACTGAGAGTTCTTGGCCTGGTTGATGAAGTTTTCCCAATATTTTGTGTCAAGCTTAGATACAAGGGAGTAAAACTGCTGTTTAAGTTGTTGAGCATCTTCCATATCTAGGTCCAACGATTCGCCCAAAGAATCACATAAGCTCGTCCATGAACTTACAAAATTCAGTTTATTTGTAATGAGATATTTTAAAACTTTTTTGACTAGCCTATCTGAATCCATTTGCAGTATTTTCAATATATAATCGAAGTGGATCTTAAGTGTATCGATAAACATCGGTGGAACTCCAGTTTCGATATGAAGCATGTAATTAGGTGTCGTTGCAGGAAGAGCGAAAACTCGTTTTAAGAAGAAACGAAGTAATTTTTCAACATCATCATACTCTTTGTGGCCCCACACTTGCGCACCGTACAACATAACAGATTTGGAAACAGCTTGAAATAATTTGTATTTTGCAGAGTGGTGAATCGACTTGTTTGCAATGCATTTCTTCCATGAAACACATATGGCAGCTTTGGACTCCTGAAGTTTTGCCGTGACGTGTTTTTTTAAGCATAGGTTTCTCGCCATAGGCCTTGTAATATTTTTGACAGCTTAGCGATAACCTCGAGTAACACAATGATGATGAGAAAAAGAGATCAGAGGATGAAACATGACTACATGAGACTGTTTTGTTTTTTCATTTTTCCATTATTAAAAATGTCAATCGTTCTGTCCGTTTTGAATGCTTTATATTTTACTGATGCTGATACCATTTTGCTTTGAACATTGAGAAAGAGAATTGAGTTCAGCTTCGCTTTCAGCAATTGCAGACATTTTGGCTTAAGATAAATCAGGTATTTATTTTATTAAAATTGCACTTGGCGTTTTAAAATGTCAGTTTTTGTGCTCTAGAAAATGGATAAATTTGTGATTCGGAAAAAAAAAATCCAGATCCAGCTCTGGTACTGATTCGGTTTTGGGAATACAAACATCAGCACCAGAATCAGAAGGCACTACGCCTACGCCATCTTGCTCGGCTGAAGCTGAAGACATTGTCGAAATCGAAACAAATATTAATCTGGAGGACACAAGCATTAGTATTGATATTGAGTTGGGAAGAAAAATAAAATGCGCACCGCGTTTGCAAAGTTATACTAGGAAATGGGAAGAATTACCCTCATATAGAAGTTGGATTCAGCGCAGTGAAAAAGGAAAACAATTTGCACAATGCAAAGTCTGCACCGTAGACCTCACCATCGCAGCCGGAATCAAATGTTTGGAGCGACATAGTAAAACAACAAAACACAAAAATAATATTAAGGCTATACAAAAAACACAAAACATTGAAGACATGGACTGGATGCGTGTGCCCTTGAAAAGGAAAGTTGCAGAGGCAGAAATTAAGCTGTGCGTGTTGATAGCTGAGCATAATATAGCTTTTAACTTTATGGAGCACCTTCCATCTCTACTCAAAAACACTTTTACTGACTCCGAAATTGCAAAAAATGTTCGTTGTAGTCGAACTAAGGCCACATGCATCATAAAAAATGTGATAGGAGAATATCAATTTGAGAACGTCTGTTCACTAATGAGAAAAAACAAGTTTTCTGTCATCATTGATGAATCCACAGACATAAGTGTGAACAAAAACCTGTGTATAGTAATTCGTATGTATAATAATAATTTTAAAGTAGAAGATTTTTTTTTATAAATTGTTTGTACTGGAAAAAGCTGATGCAAAAACTATATATGACGTTATAGTCAAAAGTTTAAACGATAATAATATCAATTACAAAGATAATTTGATTGGTTTTGGCGCCTACGGTGCTGCAGTCATGATGGGTGTTATTTCATCCGTTCGGACTTATTTAAATAAAGATATTCCAAATTTATTTGTGATGAAGTGCATTTGTCACTCTTTTCATCTTGTAGCTTCCTATGCATGTACAAAATTACCAAGTAGCGTTGAAGATCTGTGCCGTGATGTATATAATTATATACAACATAGTCCGAAGAGAATTTCAGTTTACAAATCTTTTCAAAACATTTTAAACATAAAGCCAAAAAAACTTCTTCGTCTCTGCCAAACGCGTTGGCTTTCACGGCTTTAGGTTGTGAACTCAGTCCTATCGCAATACGATGCTCTTAAAGCATTTTTTGAAGAAGAAGTATCAAAGCCTGACAAACTGTTATCCTCTCGGAATATTTTAAATATGTTGAATGATCCAAGGCATTATATGTATTTGTGTTTCCTAAGTTTTGTTTTACCTTTTTTCACAAAACTCAATACAGGTATGCAAGCTGAAAAGCCAAAAATACACCGAATTCATTCGGAAGTTACTTTAGCAATTAAGTCAATTTTAAGTTGCTACGTGAAAAAAGAGTACTTAGACAAGACTTTAATTATAAATATAGATTATATAAATCCTCGTAATCAACTACCATATAGCAACATGTATTATGGTGTAAAAGTGGGTCTTTTTTTAGAAAATAATGCCGTTGAAAAAAGTGTTTTACACAGATTTCATTGCGATTGCTTAAGTTTTTTAATTGAAGCTACAAAGCAAATCTTTCAAAGATTTAATTTTAAAGAAACCGTCCTGCAAAATATCGAAATCCTTGATCCTCAAAATATTTTGAAAAACGACAGCATTCTACCACTCGTTAAGCACTTCCCGCATTTGATTAAAGAGGATGAGCTGCAGGGAATTGATAACGAGTGGAGAGCATTAAAACATCTTGATTTAAATTTAAGTCAAGATGTTGAAGAACTTTGGAATGGCGTCGGTAAGTTAAAGCAAGCAGATGACAGTCCAGCCTTAGCAAAACTATCAAAGTTTGTTTTCGAAATTTTTTCTTTGCCACACTCTTCAGCACATACTGAAAGGATTTTTTCAGAAGTAAATACCGTAAAAACAAAATTAAGGAACAGTCTTGAGACGGATTCCCTCAACGGTTTATTATATGCTAAGCATATGGTTAAAAACCAAACATGTTTTGATTTTAAAGTTCCTGTGGAACTTTTGAACAAATACTACAAAAACATTTACAATAAAAAAGAGTTTGAATAATTTATTATTTTTATTGAAAATAAGTTATTTTTTATTTTTAAAATAAGTTTTTTTTGTGATTTTGATTTACTTTTATAGAACTCAATATGTGAATATTTATCTTTAACATTTATTTGTCTTAAAATACACTGAATATGTACAAAACTATTTATTTTTGTTTTAAGTTTCGTTACTTAATATTTTGCTAGTATGTTTTAATAAATAATTTGAATAAACTGTTAATTTAATATACCTATTTGTTTTACTCATGATATGGTTTCCAAATTATCTATTCGAATTTTTTCTTTTGTTGTTCATTTAACGTGTATCTAACTACCACCAAGGTCCGTCATGTTTTTTTATCCCAAATCATGTTTTAAAACTATGTTTTTTTTAATTTCTCAGTGGCAGCACTAATAGTGCTCAGATGCAAAAATTCTGGGAAACTGAAGAAGTACAAATTCATAACACACAAACAAAAGAAGAACAAGAATGTCAAAAATTGTATGCCGACAATTTCATACGATTACTAAATAAACAATATGTAGTAAAACTACCTTTTTACAATCCAAGTGGACCAATTCTTGGTGAATCAAGAAATAGTGCTCTAAAACGCTTTGAATACCTCCAAAGAAAACTAGACAATAACCCGCAGCTAAAGCAAGAATATGAAACCTGTTTAGATGAGTAATTGAAAATGGGTCACATGGAAGCATGTGAAGTACCTACAGGTACTGAGTCCCATTACTATGTACCACATCATGCTGTATTTAACCCTAGTTTACAAATTGGGGTTCGCGCGAACCCCAGCACATGTTTGAGTGCTTATATCTTTTTTTCAAATCACATTTCCGACCTGGGACAAAAACTCAGTTAACGAAATTCATTTTTCTTTACGTTTCTTGTCTTTTTTCCATCACAGCGGTTTTAGAAAATTTTCTGGAATTTTTTTCTGAAAAAAAGTCACAAACCAAACTTGGGGTTCGTGCGAACCCCAATGCTGAAAATGGTATACAAAAAATGCGATTGAAAATAACTAGAAGAGACGCATTTTGCAAATTTGCCACAATGCCAACAGTTCCACCAGGTCTGAAGACATTACTACCTTGGATACGAGACAAAACTTCTGCCTCTCGCTCTTTCGTCCATTTTCGACCACTGATGGCAAGAAAAAACTCTTCATTTGACGCCGACGTCGAAGGTTCCTGTTCATGCTCACTTCCAAATTGATCTGGTTCAGGCAGATTTTCTAATGGTCGTAATGCCTCTGCCGCAGCTTCGTCAAAGTCATCATAATCCACCTAGAAGTAAAACCATATATGTACCTACCTAACTAAATACAAAACATCATAACATAAAATACTGTCAGTCGTCAAATGCGTAATTTTGCACATAGCTGGATCATTAGCTTTGTTTGTTGAGCCCTGAAGTCACGCTGGGGTCGCCCTGGGGTCGCCACAGCGCGTTTTTTGAATTACCTCAACTCGCCCTTAATACAAAATTCTCTATTTTTTTAAACCTGGGGTCGCCCTGAAGTCACCCTGAAGTCGATCTTGCTTTTTAGCTGGGCGAGTTGAGGTAACGAATCA
Organism: Platycheirus albimanus; assembly: GCA_916050605.2. Lineage (NCBI taxonomy): Eukaryota > Metazoa > Arthropoda > Insecta > Diptera > Syrphidae > Platycheirus > Platycheirus albimanus. The sequence continues at coordinate 135,737,353 of OU696696.1, read as the reverse complement.
GCTGTTGAAGTGACTTTTGCTGTCAAGCATTTCTTGTGTATTTTTCTTCTGTATCTGATTTTTCATGTTTTTTTCGATAAAACTAAATGAAATGCAAGTGAATGCATTTATTTTGATGAAAGTAAATACAAATCGAATAAATAAAGCAGAATGGAAACTTTTGATTTTGTGCGTTGTGAAAAATATATAATCAGCAGCCGTCATGCGTTTTTTGAGAACCAAAAACCCAGGTTTTTTTGACAACTCTTGGAGTTGTCAAGAAAACCCAGGGCGACCCTGGGTAAAGTTCAACAAACAAAGCTATTATCAATCTTGCCATCTTCATCAGATTTTATGTCTAGCATTGCCCTCAACGCCGTTGCCCTTCCATCTTCGTTGCCTCTATTGTATTGTCTCAATAATCTATCTAAATAAGACACTGATAAATTAAAACAATGTGAATAAAAATAATAAAACTTGAAATTTTAATATTACAACTTACTTTTTGCTAATCTTCAAACTTTATTTTGCACAAATTTAAACAATATTTACTAAATTTTGGGAAAACCAAACACGTTTTTTAGTTGCAACATACCTCATTTGTCAACTCAACGAAGAAGAAAAATGCATCACCTATCACCTACTAAATAATAAAGAATTAGAAATGATTAAAAACTGTGGGGTTCGCGCGAACCCCAAGTTTTTTTAATCACGTATTTTGAGTGTCGTAAACTAGGGTTAAACAAGGTACTACGACTAAACTACGCGTTGTCTCTGACGCATCTGCTCGAACAACAAACGGAAAATCATTAAACGAACAATTACTCGTCGGACCTACCCTGCAACCTAAATTATACTCCATTGTCTTAAATTGGAGAAAACACAAGGCAGTAATGACGGCAGACATTGAAAAAATTTATAGGATGATTTGGATGCATCCCGATTGTAAACGATTGTTCTATCGTCTTATGCTGTCCAGATCACAGTTCTTGTACTGTGACTGGGGTGGAGTATATAGTGCAGCACTATAACTCCTTGAGATGACACAAACAGCTTCAAGCAGACTCACTTGAAGTAAATAAAAGTCTTGGGTACTGTTTCGTTGCTATCTGAAATCAATTTTATTTCCTACCGATATTTATACTTAAAAATATGCTTAGTCTATATTTATTTACAATTTGGTTGGTGTGACAAATAATGCCGAATTAACAAAAAAGTGAATTTAAAAATAATTAAAGTGTGCAAGGTGTTTTGTTACATTATTGGTTGAAGTTTCAGCAAACCATTTCCTTCTAATGCTATAAATGATGTTTGTTGCTTGCAAACGACATTAAGCATAGTTTCTTCGTTAACTGCAAATATCCATTGATTTAATTCAGGAAGCTTGGTCCACACTGAATTAGCCTTGATCATTTTTAGTTCGCATGTTGACAGATCTGATTTATTGTTAAGCAAGCTGATTTCGCACAAACTCAAATTAGTTCCAGCTTGATATACCGGATGGGTTTGTCTACATAAATGATGATCTCCGTTAGTAGTGGTACATCTAGAAAGTTCATCTTCGGTTATGGGATAATATTGATCATGGTGAGCACTCACAGCTAGGACGTCTGTTGACAATTGTATGGTTATGTAGCTGTTATTAATTGCTGCTGGGATGAGAATTAGCTTGTATGCTATGAATTCTTCTAACCCGAGTAACGGCAGTTCAATGTTGAATACGATATGATTTGAGCTAACGTGTCCCTCGACATTCATTAGCTTATAGAGTTGTAGGATTTGGTCAGGTTCTACTGGAATCCGAAGACCTGGTGGAAGATGACTTCTTATTTTACCTACTTCAATTTTAAGTTGTTGATAGGTGATCAAAAGATGATTTACTCGTCCTTGGTGAGTATCTGCCAAAACATCTGTTATGGATGTCTGCATTCTTTGAATGTTAATGATTATAAGGGTAGCGTGGGTGCACCAAGACAGAAATAATTCTTTCAGTTTGGATTGGTATAGTTCTTCAGTGACATTGTTTACACGATTGAACAATTGACTCAGTTGATTATCAAGCGCATGTTGTCTTTTTGACATATCGTCTTGGCTTAATTTCATGATGTTGACTGTCGAGTCTAGAATGGAAGTGTGATTTTTTAAAAGGTTCATAAGTTGATCCTCGTTTGATTGGATGCTTTCTAAACGTTGCGACATTTCATTAGCGTATTTGGAGTCAAGCACTCCGAAGAGTGAATTAGCTATGTTTCCGACAACGTCGATGGCACCTCGTTTAATTCTTACAGAGGACTTGTTTGATGGAATAATATTATCTTCATCTAATTCGTGTGTTATAAGCCGCAGCTGTTGTATAACTTGGGAGCAGAGTTCTTTGGAGGGAAGTTTATTGCAAATATGATCCAATATTGTAGTACTGTTGTCTAATGCTTGGAATTCCTTCATGTATGGCTCGAGATTATAGTACACTACAAGGTTCCATCTGTGATGAATCAGACTTATTGTTCCATGTCGTTGAAAATGAATTCCAGGGGAAGCATTGTTGAATTTTATAACCTCTATGTCACTTGCAATTACAATTGGAAGAATTAGACCAATTAACAATAGTGTAGTGAAGAAGTTTGGGTTTGTTGAGTCTGCCCTAGTTTGAGTTGTTGTTTTTCTTGCTGCCTTTGATGACGATAATTCACTAGGATCAGACTTATCATTTCTTCGCTTCCGTTCGGATGATGGCACGTTTGTTTGAGGTTCAGGCGCATTTTCATTATTTTCTAACAAAGGTGCAAGTTTGTGTATTGGACGCCGCAAAACGCCTGATTTTGTTCGTACGTCTGCGACACGTACCAAACCGTCGTTTCCATAATGCACCTTTTCGATTCTACCTAGCGGCCATTTCATAACAGGAGTGTTGTCTTCTTTCATAATTACCACGGTGCCAGTTTTAATGTTTTTGGATTGCGTTTTCCATTTTGTTCTCAGTTGGAGTTCATTTAAATATTCTTGAGACCATCGATTCCAAAATTCTCGTTTGATGTGAGATACTAGCTTCCATCTGGTTAATAAGGTACCCTTGATCGGTTCAGCCTTGTTATCAACGACTGCCTTTAATGAATCCCCAATCAAAAAATGACCAGTTGTTAGTACGCTTAGGTCGTTTGGATCATTGGATAGTGTTGTAAGAGGTCTCGAATTTAAAATTGCTTCTATTTCTGTAGTGATAGTACAAATCTCCTCGTAGGTTAATGATGCTGTGGCTGTTTTGCATAGTAGCAAATGTTTTGCGGATTTGACTGCTGCTTCCCACAATCCTCCAAAATGTGGAGCTCGTGGTGGAATAAAATGGAAATCAATTCCCTTCGAACTGCATGAATTAATGACTTTATTTTGTGCTTGCTTTGAATATATGCTTGTTTTGAGCTCTTCCAGTTGATTTTTGGCTCCGACAAAATTGGTGGCATTATCGCAATACAGATTTTTAATGTGGCCACGTCGGCTCATAAATCTTCGCAGGGCTCCAAGGAATGCATCTGTAGTTAAATCACTGACGACTTCGATGTGAACCGCCTTTGTGGCGAAGCAGCAAAATATTGATAAGTAACATTTTTGAGCTCGACTCCCTCTCGTTCGGTAATGAACCCATAATGGACCGCAGAAGTCCACTCCTGTGTTGATGAATGGACGTGATGGTTGCACTCTTGGCGCTGGCAAATTTCCCATTATTTGCGAGTACATTTTCGGTTTCGCTTTGACGCAAAATATGCAGTGCTGGACAATAGAGCGGGAAATGTTCTTGCCCTTGATTGGCCAAAATCGCTGCCTCGTGATTGCCAATAGGCCTTGGGGTCCAATATGATTATTATTGAAGTGAAGATCCGTCATGAGCATTTTTACGAGTGGGTGAGAATATGGCAACAGCATTGGATGCTTGCTGTCGTATGGTAAATTTGATGCTTGAAGTCTGCCTCCGACACGCAGAAGATCATCTTGGTCTAAAAATACAGCGAGTCCCTTCAATGGACTTTCCTTATCTAGTTCTTTGTGTGCCTTCAGGAAGCGTATGTCTTTATGGAAACCGTGATTTTGGACTTCCTTGATAATACACTGCATGGATATTTCTAGTTCCGAGGTTGATAATGACCATGCCGTTCTGTCGCCTTTTTTTGGGGGTTGTCTGACGGATTTAAGTGCATCCTTGAGTTTACCTGACTTGCATAATTGGACAAATCGAAAACAGTAGGCTAGGATTACATTAAGTTTGTTGAATGAGTTGGAATGCTTTATTCCTTCCAACATACTTTGTACATGATCGTTGTCATTAGTGGTCAATAACGCAACTTCCTTCCTTTCATCTGTCCAAATTTTGCTGAGTTTGTAAGGGGGTGGCCAAATTGATTCCGATCCATGCAAAAATCTCGGACCATACTTCCATAGTGTATGATCCTGCAGTTTCTCTGGGGATATGCCTCTGGATAAAACATCAGCTGGATTTTCAGCTGATTTCACATATCGCCATTGATTAGTGCTGGTTAGAGATTGGATGTTGGCAATTCGACGTCCAACAAATGTCTGGAAGGATTCTGAATTTGAATTAATCCAACTCAATACAATTTGGGAGTCAGACCACAGAAAACTATTGGTGTTGTCCAATTTAAGGTCACTCTTGACTTGTTTTGAGAGTTCGGCAGCTAGTAATGCTGCACATAGTTCTAGACGTGGAATTGTCATCGATCTCATTCCTGATGCCGTTTTAGTAGTTGGTGCAACTCGAGATTTGGAGCACAGCAGTCGTACTACGATTGTACCATCCTTGTTAACTGATCTGATATATACAGCAGCCCCGTAGGCCTTCTCTGACGCATCTGCAAAGGTATGCATTTGCATTGATGAAGTGATGTAATGACCAAAAACGTGTCTAGGAATTTGGAATTTGTCTAATTCTTGGAGGCCTTGGTAGTAATTGTTCCACCTGGTGTACATTTCTTCTGGTAGGGAAGCATCCCAGTCGTACTTAAGTTCCCACAATTCTTGCAGAAAGAGCTTTGCGACGATTACTACTGGAGCGACTATTCCGAGTGGATCAAAAAGACGTACTATATCTGAGGCTACAGATCGCTTTGTGAATCTTTTTGACGTTCTATAATTTGTTTTTATGCAGAAGACGTCTGACTTGGGTCTCCATATTAGCCCAAGGGTCTTGGCAGCGCCTTCGTTATTGTCGTCGGTGAGAGGTATCTCCTGATCTTCTAATGGAATGTTATCAAGTAATTGTTGGTGGTTTGAACACCACTTTTTTAACTGGAGCCCTCCCTCCCGCAGCAACAATGACAATTGTGACTGGATGTCTTTTGCTGCTACAATGCTGTCTGCACCTGCCATAACGTCGTCAACGTAGAAGTCTTTGAGCAAAACTTGCGAGCCTAATGGATATTTTGCAGAATATTCTGTAGCTAAGACCTGAAGGCATTTTGTTGCGAGATATGGAGCTGAAGTGGTTCCGTAAGTCACGGTATGAAGTTTATAACATTTTATAGGCTCAGTTCGATTGGGTCGCCACCATATCAGCTGAAATTGTTGGTCTTCTTCTCTTATGAGTATTTGCCTATACATTTTTTGAATGTCGGCCTTAATAACAAATTTTGGCAGTCTAAAACGCAATAATATTGAAAACAATTCGTCTTGAATTGTTCGTCCAGAATAGAGTAAGTCGTTCAACGACAGGTTAGTTGACGTCTTTGCAGAGGCATCAAAGACTACTCGTAACTTTGTACTACTACTTTCTGGCTTGAGCACGCAATGATGAGGCAGAAAGTAGTGTGGTGTTGGAATTGATTTAAAATCAATCTCTGTCATGTGTCCCAGTTGAATGTACTCATCCATGAATTTTCGGTACTGGTTATATAATTCTGGCCTTCGGTCTAATCTGCGTTCCAACGCATGAAATCGACTGAGGGCAATGTCGCTAGATGACCCTAGTTTATTTGCGTCCTCAGCAAAGGGTAGACTGACAACGTATCTTCCCGTTGCGTCTCTTGACGTCGATTGATAGAAATGTTCTTCACATTTTTCTTCTGCGATGGTGCGACTTGATGTTGGATACAAAAGTTCTTCGGTTTGCCAAAACTTGCTGATTGTTTGCTCGAGGGATGATTCCTCGGTAGCTATTCCACAAACTGTATTTCTAGATGAATCTTCGTTCATCTTTCCAGTGACTATCCACCCTAACAGCGTATTTTGGAGTAGGGGTAATTCGGTGCCAAGTTTAATCTGACCAACGCAGAGTAACTGATGGTAAAATTCGGCTCCGATGAGCAGATCAATATTATTTCTTTGGTTGAACTGCGGGTCAGCTAGTACGACATTCCTTGGGAATTTCCACGTAGATATATCAACTGTGTGTGTTGGCTGAGGGGATACAATCTGAGGCAATACGATTGCTTCGAGCCTGGTGGTGAAATTTGTAGTAGTCGATTTTAAACATATGTTGGCTCTTTTATTTGAATCCCTTTTGGAATTTCCTATTCCTTGTATGATCATGGGGCGGGAAGATAATGGTATGTTTAGTTTGCGAATCATTCTTTCTGTGACGATGTTGATTTGTGAGCCGGAATCCAAAATAGCGCGACAGTTGATCGGTGAGCCATCTTGATCTATCAAATGTATGATAACGGTGCTGAGGAATACGTAACCCTCTTTCTTGTTTGTGCTTAACGCTGCTAGTATCGCATTATTAACTTCGGATGTAGTGGATGGTTCTGGATCTGGTGGTGCCCCGTCTTTAGTACCGGAATTCGAAATTGATGCACTCGATTTCGGTTGGGTGAATTTGGGCAAGTGCACTAAGGAATTGTGTTTTTTAGCACATTTTAAACAGCCTCGCAGTCGACAGTTGAAGGAGGTATGTCCATCCTGGAGACAATTCACGCACAAATTATTTTTTCTCACATGGTTTAATCGTTCCAAAGGCGTTAGGTTCAAGAATGTACGGCAAGAGTATAATTGATGCTGACTCTTGCACAACGTACAATTTTTATTCTGGATGGTAATGGAGCTCGTTGCCTTTGGGTACCTTCGCCTTCCTTCTTCGATGTCCCTTCTGTTGCCCTTTACACTAAGTGCCTCTAATGACTGGAAACGAGTTTCTAGAAATTTGAGAAATTCATCTAGCGGCTGCAGTTCCTTGGGGTTGGTCAAGGTTTGTTCATATAGTGTATGAGTGGACTTATCTAGCTTCTTTGTGAGTATGTGAAGCAGTATTGGATCCCATTCAGCAATATCTAATCCAAGGTTGGTGAGGCCATGCATACATTCTTGTGTTGTATCATGAAGGTCTTTTAATGCCGCAGCGGATGCTGCGTCTGACGACCGAGACGGTTGACCCAAGAGTCGGTTGAGTAGTGCGGATACTTGTAGTCTGGGATTGCTGTATCTTGCTTGGAGCAACTTCCAAGCTGCTGAGTAATTTTCCTCCGATAGAGCCACATGTCTTATGACCCGTTCTGCTTCTCCTGTAAGGTTAGTTTTGAGGTAGAACATTTTTTCGCAGCTTGACATCTTTTGTTTGTCTACCATCTGTGTAAACAAATCGTGAAATTGAGGCCATTTTAGGTAATCCCCGTCGAATTTTGGTAGCGTTATTTTTGGCAGATTCATCTTTGGGGTAGTAGTACCCGGTTGATGGGGTAGCAGGCTGGTTTCAAGCTGCTGTGCTAATGAAATGAGGACGTTATGCACCTCTTCTTCCAGTTCTATGAATCTGCCTTGGTTGTATCCAATTTTTTCTGGAGCTTCCGTTGATCCTCCAATCGAATTGTGAATTTCTTCGATTTGCATCCAATGTCTTTGGATCGTTTTTTCTTGGAGGTCATAAAATTGTTTTGACTTCCCTGTGTGTTTTGCATTGTTCAAGGCCCTTCGCAGTGAAGAGATTATTGTTTCTTGTTTGCGAGAAAGCCTTTGCATATCTTCACTCTGGCTTGAGTGTAAAATAGCCTGGCCTTCGGATTTGGTGCTGTCGCCACCAGTATTGAGTTCTTTCTCTTGTAGTGGAATTTTGGCAGTGTCGACCTTATTCTGTTTTTCTAATTCCTTCATTTTGGCAGAGAATTCTTCTCTATATGAGCTATACACCCTTTTGACTGAGTCGAAATACATGTTGACGTGGTATGCTTGTAACAACTCAGTCGGATGCTCTTCTTGAATCGCTGCGTTCATGGACTCGAATTTTTCCCATAGTTCGTCCAGTTTGGCTGTCAGCTTTTGGAAATACGGGAGTGTCTTCCTGTCTGGCCCATCCTTCTTATAGTTCGATAGTAAACGCTGGATGTTGCCTCCAGTCTCCTGTTGTTTTGCAGCTTTCTCATCCATATTTGACGTCTTCGATGTACGTTGTTGATGTATCCCTTGATTGTAGTATGTTTGAAGGTATTCCAGTGTCTAAGCCCTGGTCACGCTTACTTTACGATGAAAATTGCCCCTTACTTCTGATGGGGGGAAGCAATTCTTTGTTTTAGAGTTTTTATCAGTGTTAAAGCCCTGATAACGCTTAAATACCTTGATAGTTACCCCTTACCTCTGGTGGGGGGAAGCAACTATCACGTCGGGGTCACCAAATGTAAACGATTGTTCTATCGTCTTATGCTGTCCAGATCACAGTTCTTGTACTGTGACTGGGGTGGAGTATATAGTGCAGCACTATAACTCCTTGAGATGACACAAACAGCTTCAAGCAGACTCACTTGAAGTAAATAAAAGTCTTGGGTACTGTTTCGTTGCTATCTGAAATCAATTTTATTTCCTACCGATATTTATACTTAAAAATATGCTTAGTCTATATTTATTTACAATTTGGTTGGTGTGACAAATAATGCCGAATTAACAAAAAAGTGAATTTAAAAATAATTAAAGTGTGCAAGGTGTTTTGTTACATTATTGGTTGAAACCTAAATTAATGCTGAAAATGCAGAAGGCACTACAATTGAGTTTTATATTATGAATATTATGAAAATGCAAAAATCATTACAGTATGTAAAGAAAGAAAAAATATTTGAATATGAATTTTATACTTTATGAAGATTGTTCTGTGGAACTGAACACCGATCATCGCACGTTTCAACGCATTTTATGGAAAGATCCAATAACAAAACAAGTTCAAGATTACCATTTAAATACAGTTACGTTTGGAACGTCCTCCGTTCCATACCTAGCTATACGAACACTCCAACAATAAGCAACGGATGAACAGGATCAATTCCCACTGGCATCAAAGGTTACATTCTCGGATTTCTACGTTTACGACTTACTTACAGGGGCAGAAACAACTGAAGACTGCCTTGAACTACAAGGTCAAATGTTAGAAATGCTTAAAGGGGGTGGCTTTAAACTCCGAAAGTGGGCCAGCAATAGGTCTGAACTTCTAACACACTTGCCAATAGAAGACAAAGAGGTAAATTGTTCACTTGACATTTTCGAAAACGAAAATATTAAGACCCTCGGTATAAGATGGTATCCAGGAGAAGATTATTTTACATTCAATATCCAAAGCTTACCGAATTCTAAAACTTTTACTAAACGCTCTATACTGTCAGAAATAGCTTCATTATATGATCCCTTAGGATGGATTGCACCCGATATAATTACAGCAAAAATATTAATCCAAACATTATGGATAGCTGGCTACTCCTGGGATAGCAAAGTATCACAAGCCATCATCACGCAATGGCAAACTTTCAAGGAAGAACTCTCAGAAATAAATGAAATTAAAATTCCAAGATGGATTGGAAGTACAAGTTCTAATGGGAAATAACAAATTCACGGGTTTTTTGATGCCTCTATGAAAGCATACGCAGCAGTTTTGTATTTGAGAACGGAAGATAGCAATGGTAACATTCAAACCAGACTACTTACGTCTAAATCAAAGGTGGCACCAGTGAGACCAATAACATTACCTCGGCTAGAATTGAACGGGGCGTTATTGTTAACAAACCTGTTAAAGGCAACAATGCAGGATAGGAAGCTTGAAAGGACCAAAATATTCTTATGGACAGACGCAACAATTGTATTACAATGGATACAAAATCACCCATTCAAATGGAAAAAGTACGTCGCTAACCGAGTAGCAGAAATCCAGGAAGTTTAGCCCACCGATTACTGGCGACACGTTCCAACAGCGGACAACCCAGCCGACTTATCGTCGCGAGGCATCTCCACTCAACAACTCATAGATTCTATATTATGGTGGCATGGGCCTGACTGGCTTACCAAAGATCAGGATACCTGGCCTAAAAATCCCATTCTAACAAACTGCACAGAATTAGAAGCTAAAAAACCGACCACAACCAATTTGTTTACTGTAGCACTTAACGAGCTACTACCAAAGTATTCGTCCTATACAAAACTCATACGAGTTACGGCTATGATACTACGCTTTATTCACAACTGTCGCCATCCCTCACAAAAACACTTAAACCCGCTGTCTGTAACAGAATTGACTACAGCCAGAACAATGGTTTTAAGTACTGTGCAGAAATCTTCATTTACACAAGAATACCAACAGCTTAAGGCAAATGAACCCTTATCAAGGAAAAGTCATCTGTTAAAGCTTAGCCCTTTTCTGGACAACAACGGTCTTATTCGAGTAGGAGGAAGATTAGAAAATGCTGATATTCCCTACGATATGAAGCATCCAATTGTTCTGCCTCGTGAACATCACGTAAGTGAACTCATAATCGACAAAACTCACAAGGAAACTCTAAGCACTATTTGTAATAATTATTGGATTTTAGATGCCAAAAGAATCATCACATGACAGATACACAACTGTGTAACATGTACCAAACACCGGGCAACTACTGCTCAACAATTGATGGGTAATTTACCCACCCCTCGAGTTAATATTTCAAGGGCCTTTAACCATGTCAGCATAGATTATGCCGGGCCAATAAGTTTTAAAATGTCAAATCATAGAAAAGCTAAAATTTATAAAGGATACCTTTGCATATTTGTATGTATGGCTACAAAGGCGATACACATAGAAGCAGTATCAGACTTAACATCCACAGCATTCTTAGCAGCTCTAAGAAGATTTGTTTCTAGACGCGGTTTGTGCTCTGACATATACTCTGATTGTGGAACAAATTCTAAAGGAGGAAAGGTCATTTTAGATCGAGAACTCAACCAAGCTATCAAAGAAGCGACGCCAGATATAAAATATTTGTCAAATTTAAACATTACTTGTCATTTCAACCCTCCGGCTGCACCTCATCATGGAGGATTATGGGAGGCTGGAGTTAAATCGATAAAATATCATCTTCGACGCGTTATAGGCACTTCGATTAGTAAATTTGAAGAAGCATGTCTAAATTCAAGACCCTATGTCCACTACAAAACGACATAGACGACTTGGCAAATTTAACCCCAGGTAATTTTTTAATTGGTCAAGCACTTAATGCCACTCCTGAACCAAACCTCATATGTTCAAACGCAACTTTAAGTCAACGTTGGAGACACATCCAACAAATGAGTCAACACTTTTGGAAGAAATGGAGTAAAGAATATCTCAATCGTCTACAACAACACCCAAAATGGTGGAAAACTAAACCCAACTTTCGAGTTGGAGTTGTGGTCCTCATTAAGGATGAAAACACCCCACCCACATTGTGGCCTTTAGGAATTATTGAGAAAATTCATCCTGGAAAAGATGACATAGTAAGGGTGGTCCAATACGGACAAAACACAATACGTGCCAAAGGCCCATTGTCAAAATGTGTCGCGTACCAATTGAAAACAGTTACAACATGAATTCGAAGCACTGGCGGACTAAGGTAGGGGCGGGGGGGGGGGGGGGGGGCTGTCCGCCCCGGGCCTCCGGTGTCCGGGGGCCTCCAAATCAACCTATTGCATATTTTTGAATTTTTTTAATAATAACACTAAATAGGTATGGGTACAACGGATGAAGGTTTATTATAAGAAAACTATGTACGAGTACCTTTACCTACTCATAATAATTTGTGTCATGATGTTTTATGTTTCTACCTATTCCTACATCACGCACGAAGCAAAATGTTATGGGGCCTCCAGTCCCAAACTAAAACAAAACTGTACCTATACAAAGTTTCGAAAAACAACGGCAGCATCAACAAAGTCATGCTGCTATTAAGTTCTTAAGGAACTTAAGTAAAAAGAAAAAAAAATCAATCCGGAATTTAGTTACCCATTTGTTGTTTTCTGTTTTTATAGTAAATAGCTTGGTGACGTGAAATAAGGGCCAACGAAATGAAGCCAAAAATCAAAAATTTTGCCTTGATTCGTTTCAAATCTGGAAATAACTCCAAAATTTTGATTTGGCTTAATTTCGATTAAGAAAACGATATAAGGCCAATTTGGCTTTATTTCGTTTAATAGTGAAAACACTTAACCTGGTGATGACGTTACTCATTTTGTCGAAGAAAGGGCCTCAAAGTTTATCATCATGAAGGAATTGAAGTAGAAAATATATTATGAAGTACGGAAATGTAAAACAATAGAATTTCCACTCCATGGTCGGCGTGGAGGGAAAATAGATTTGAGATAAAATGATAATTGATAGAAAAAAAGAAAATTTCGTTGGGGGAAAAAATAATAGTTTATTCAATTAACAACACAAGAAATCAAATATATTTTCTTCAATCTTTGCAAGAAACAAATGAATGAAACTTATCTAAGTGAATAAAACAAATTTACCGAAACACTTGATAAAAACACAAAGGCTAAAAATTCGACGCGAATTTTAAGCTTTTATTTTTGTTATCAAGTGTTTCGATAAATTTGTTTTATTTATTTAGATAAGTTTCATTCATTTGTTT